>WOXC01011820.1:0-49992 GCA_011680675.1 Gymnobelideus leadbeateri
AAAATATGGTCATTCAGTGGAATAGAGGACTTTCAAGCATTCTTGAGGAAAAAACCAGAGTTGAATAGAAAATTTGACATTCAGACACAAGAAGCAAGAGATGCTTGAGAAGGTAATCAAGGAAAAGAAATCAAAAGGAACTTATCAAAGTTGGACTATTTACATTCCTACATGGAAAAACAATAACTGTGTTTGATGAAACATTTCTCATTATGAAAATAATTGAAGAAGGGTACATGGCATATGTTCACAGGTATACATGGATAGAGGGCACAGGTTGAATTTGATGGGAAGGGATGATTCTTTTTTTTTTTTGGAGGGCAATTAGGGTTGGGTGACTTGCCCGGGGTCACGCGGCTGGGTTTTTGTTTGTGTGTTGGGTGTCTGGGGCCGGATCCGAGCTCGGGTCCTTCTGGCTCCGGGGCCGGTGCTCTGCTCACTGCACCACCTAGCCGCCCCAAGGAAGGGATGATTCTTAAGGGGTGAAGTCAAGAGGTGAGAGAGGAAAGTGGCAAGAGGAGATGGAGAGAGACAGGGTAGGGCAAACTATCTCATGTAGAAGAGGCAAGGGGAAGTAGTTGCAGGGGAGGGGAAGAACAGGAAGGCAAAAAGGCAAAAGCATATTCTCATTGAAGTTGGCTCAAGGAGAGAATCACATACATACTAAATGGAATATCTTACCCTCACTCACTCTCCTGAGTAGGGGAAAGGGGGATGAGAGGGGGGATGATGGAGGGGAGGGCATTCTGGGGAGAGGGGAGGTTGGAAGTACTCACTATCAAAGAGGGACAGGATCAAAGTAGGGAATGGACCAGGTGGGAGGTGAGATGGGTGGGAGGGAAATATAAGCAGTCTTTTACAATATATCTACTATGATAATGTTTTGCATAGCTATACATGTGCAACACATACTGAATTGCTTATCTTCTCAGAGGGAGTGGGTGACAAGGGAGGAAGGGAATGGATCTGAAAATCGAAGTTTTAAAACTAAATGTTTCATAAGATGTCTAGGCATTGGGGCTCAGAGATTCACCTTGCCCTAATGGCAAAGTCAAAGGGGATATGGGAGAAGATATGGGAGAGAGCAGATTGGATGAGGGGATATCTAGTGGGACTGCTATTCTGGGGTGGTGGGTAGGGAAAAAATGGGGGAAAAATGTAACTCATAATCTGGTGGAAATGAATGATGTAAACCAGAAGTTAATAAAGCATTTAATTAAAAAAAAGATAATATCTAGACTCTTTTTTTTTTATCATGGCTTTCAGGTAGTCCAATAATTTTAAAATTATCTCTCTTGGATCTATTTTTTTAGGTCAGTGGTTTCTCCAGTGAGATATTTCATGTTGTCTTCTACTTTTTCATTCTTTTGGTTCTGTTTTGTAATTTCTTGATTTCTCACAAAGTCATTAACTTCCATTTGCTCCATTCTAATTTTTAAGGAATTATTTTCTTCAGTGAACTTTTGAACCTCCTTTTCCATTTGGCCAACTATGCATTCTTCTCCTCATTGGCTTTTTGGACATCTTTTGCCATTTGGGTTAGCCTATTTTTTAAGGTGTTATTTTCTTCAGTATTTTTGGGGTCTCCTTTAGCAAGCTGTTAACTCATTTTTCATGATTTTCTTGCATCACTCTCATTTCTCTTCCCAATTTTTCCTCCACTTCTCTTATTTGATTTTCTTTTTTTTTTTTTTTTCCAGTAGTAAAGACCTTTATTAAGAGTATTGTTTTTCTCTATATGCTATTTATATTAATGATAACAGTGAACAGGAGAACTCATGTCCATGTGGACTGCTAGACTTTGCCCTTTTCATGTTTCCCCCCTACATACACTTTTCCAGCCCTGCTCTCTTCATTTTCTTAACCCTTTTCTTCTTCCTAATTTCTTTTTTTTTTTAAACAAATACTTTATTAACTTCTGTTTTACATCATTCATTTCCGCCAGATTTTGAGTTACAATCATTTTCCCCCCATTATTCCCCTACCCAACCTCCCAGAATAGCAGTCCCACAAGATATCGCTTCCTCCAATCTGCTCTCTCCCATACCTTCTCCCATACCCCCATCGACTTTTCCATTAGAGGAAGATGAATCTTTGTGTCCCAATGCCTGCACATCTTATGTCCCAATTATAGGCAAAAGAGTATTAATAATAGTATTTATATATATTTGAAACATTTAATGTTACGACCTTGAATTTCAGATCCATTTCCTTCCTCCCTTGCCACCCATTCCTTCTTGGGATATAAGTAATTCAGTATATGTTGTACATGTCTAGCTATGCAAAACATTATCATAGTAGATATATTGTGCAAGGCTGCTTATAATTCCCTCCCACTCATCCCACTCCCCACCTGGTCCATTCCCTACATGATCCTGTCCCTCTTCTATAGTGGGTACTTCCAACCTCCCCTCCCCCCAAGAATGCCCTCCCATCCATCATCCCTCCTCTCATCCCCTTCCCCCTATCCTGCTGCAGGTTGAGATATCCCATTTAGTATGTATGTCATTCTCTCCCAGAACCAAATTCAATGTGAATGTGGTTTTGCCTTTTTAGCCTTCCTTATTCTCCCCCTCCTTTGCACCCACTTCCCCTACATGAGATAGTTTACCCTACCATGTCTCTCCCCATCTCCTTTTGCCACTTTCCTCTCTCACCTCATAATTTCATCCCTTGAGTACTCTCCCTTCCCAACAATATCAACCTATGCCCTCTATCCATATATAACTGTAACCATATACACACACATTCACATATGTATTCATATGACCACACCCCTTCTTCCATTATTTTCATAGTGAGAAAGATATCATCAGTCACAGTTACTGCTTTTCCATATAGGAATGTAAATAGTTCAGCTTTGATAAGTTCCTTTTGATTTCTTTTCCCTGATTACCTTCTCAGGCATCTCTTCCTTCTTGTGTCTGGATGTCAAATTTCCTATTCAATTCTGGTTTTTTCCTCAAGAATGCTTGAAAGTCCTCTATTCCACTGAATGACCATATTTTCCCCTGAAACAAAATACTTAGTTTTGCTGGGTAGGTGACCCTTGGGTTCATTCCCAGTTCTTTTGCCCTCTGGAATATCATATTCCATGCCCTTTGATCCCTCAGTGTAGAAGCTGCCAGGTCCTGGGCTATTCTGATTGTGTTTCCACAATATTGAAATTATTTCTTCCTGGATGCTTGTAGTATTTTCTCCTTGATCTGGGGATTCTGGGACCTGGTTATAATATTCCTGGGAGTTTTCATTTTGGGATCTTTTTCAGGAGGTGATAGGTGGATTCCTTCAACCTCTATTTTGCCCTCTGGATCTAAAACATCAGGGCAATTTTCCTTGAGAATTTCTTGAAGGGTGATTTCTAGGTTCTTTCTTTGATCATGGCTTTCAGGTAGTCCAATAATTTCTAAATTGTCTCTCCTGGATCTATTTTCCAGGTCAGTGGTTTTTCCCATGAGATATTTCACATTGCCTTCTAATCTTTTGTTTGTTTGGATCTGCTTAACAGCATCTTGATTTCTCATAAAGTCACTAGCTTCCATTTGCTCCAGTCTAACTTTGAAGGAATGAATCTCCTCAGTGAACTTTTGAGATTCTTTTTCCATCTGGCAAATTCGACTTTTTAAGGCATTCTTCTCCTCATTGCCCTTTTGGGCCTCCTTTGCCATTTGAGCTAGTCTATTTTTTAGGTGTTGTTTTCCTCAGTCAGGCTGTTGACCCTCATTTCATACTTTTCCTGCATCCTTCTCATTTCTCTTTCTAATTTTTCCCTCCACTTCTCTTATTTGATTTTTAAAGTCCTTCTTAAGGTCCTCTATGGCCTGCAACCTGCTCATGTTTTCCCCTGGGGCTTTTGGAGCAGGACTTCTGACCTCACAGTCCTTTTCCTGCTCTATGCCCCCAAAATAGGAGTCTAGGGTTGCATTTTTTCTGTTTCCTTTGCCTTGGCATGTTGCCACTTAATTGCTTGACTTTTGGGCTTGTTGCCACACTATGGCTTTAAGGCCAGCTAGAGGAATTTTCGTCCCAAACGTGTGGGGGGCAACTTCCGTTTCTGGCAAGCTATAAACCCACCCACAACTTCCACCCTAGATCACAATTCAGATCCAGGGAGGTTAAAGCAAGAGCGATTACCCCCCAAGACTGATCGCTGGATCTCCCCACGATTTGTAGGCTGGGAGCCGGAAATGCCTCTGAAAACTATACAGTGGCGTGTCTCCTCAGCAGCTTCTAGCCCCCAGGGGAGGGAGCTGACGCATTCCCCAAATACAGTCCCAAAGTCCATAGGACACTAACCTCTTACTTTGTCCTAGGCATGTCTATGTTGATAATTCTGGAGTCGCCACAGCTCCTGGTGTTCTGGGGTTCCTCCAGCCGGCTGCTGGCCCTGCCGCCCTGGGGCTAAAACCTCGGCTCATGTGGACCTGGGCTCGGCTCCGCTCCTGCGCTCTGCGGGCTGCCGGTTCCCAGACCACTGCGCTGGTCCTTCCTGCAGGGTGCTGGGCTGTCCTCAGCGGGAGGTTAGCTTCTCTGTGTCGTTCTGTGGGTGCTGGGGCTCCAGAAGATTTTCAGAGTCCTTTTTTACATAGTTTGTGGAGAATCTGGGGGCAGAGAGGCTTGGACGAGCTGTTTCTACTCCGCCATCTTGGCTCCGCCTTCCTCTTATTTGATTTTCAAAACCCTTTTTGAGCTCTTCCATGGCCTATGACCAATTCTTGGAGGATTTTGGTGTAGGAGTTTTGACTTTGTTGTCTTCTTCTGGTTGTATGTTTTGATTTTCTTTGTGACCAAAGTAACACTCAATAGTATGACTATTTTAAAACACTGTTCATTCATCTTCCCAGCCAAATACTTGACTTTCTAACTCTCTGTCAAGGTAGGATTCTACTTCTAGTGGCGGTGGGGTGAGGATGGGGTTGGATGTACTGTCCCAGGCTTTAGGGCTTTTGCATCAGTTGTTGGATCCCCCACCATCTGTGGACCCAGAGCCCTAGAAGCAATAGCTGCTGCTGCCACCACCACCTCCACCTCTGTCACCCCAGGGCTGGGGCCAGACCTGGCTACTCTTTCACAGACCACACTCCTCTTTTACCCAGGTCCTACTGAGTTCCTCCACTAACCTTCCACACTGTTCTTGGCATTTGTGGTTTGAGAAGTCTGGAAATTGCCACAGCTTCCAGCTATTCAGTACCCTGAGGCCTGCTCTGGCCCTGTCTGCTCCTGGCGGAGCCCACGCCAGACGGCAATCCACTCCTAGCCTAGTGTGATATACCTTTCCTATTGGCCTTCCAGGCTGTCTTGGGCTGGAGATGTGTTTCACTCTGTCATTTTGTGGGTTCTGCAACTCTAGAATTTGTTTAGAGTCATTTTTAACAGGTATTTAGAGGGGTTTGTGTATGTACAAGCAAATCCCTGCTTTTACTCCACCATCTTGGCTCCTCTCCCTCCTATGGGTTTTACAGTTCCAGTTTTCCTTTACTAATCTGTTCCTTTTCTCATATTCTACCCTCTTTCTTTCCAGCTGAAAGTCAGGTGTCATTATCCATCAGCACTGATGTTTTCTTATTTTTACAAATGGGAAAGGAAATTGAAGAGGTCACTTAATTCCATCTGGAAAGTAATTTTATTTCTCTGTCAAGTAAGGGAGGGGAAAATAGGATTTGGAGAAAAAAGCAAGAATAAATTTGGTTGAAAGTCAAAGCATTCCCTAGGAAGAGTTACCACACAAGAGATCTTCCTCTGTGACCCCTGCATAGCCCAGTCAGACACCCTTTTGTTACTTAGTCACTAAGAAGTCACCTTTATCATGACCTGAACCTGGGGTCCTTACCCTGGGGTGTGTGAACTTGTGTTCCCTTTAATAACTGCATTTCAGTAGAATTGGTTTCTTTTATTATCCTATATATTTTATTTTATGTGTTTAAAAACATTATTTCAAGAGGGAGTTTTCACCAAGTTGCCAAAGAAGTCTACTATGAAAAGGTAAAGATCCCTGGAAAATTTATCTTGCCAAAGAAGTCTATTATGAAAAGGTAAAGACCCCTGGAAAATTTATCTCTGTCTCAGATTGCCCCCATTTTCTGACTCCTTCAACTTCAAAACGGAATTCAATGTCCAATAAACAGGCAGCTGAAGTATTTTTGGACCCTCAAATGTTGCCTCCAACATGAAGCTTTTCCTGCTGTCTAACCTCCTTGGTTACAGCCCTATGACCCTACACATGCTTGATTTCATCTGATCTTGGAAGTTAAGTGGGGTTGGGGCTAGTTGGGATGGAATTCTGCCTAGGAATACTAAGGGTTATAAGTTTTTGTACTCCACAAAGTCCTACTATGATGTGGAGGTGACTGGGTTCTTGAAAGCTATGCCAGAGGAATGCAAGCTTGGGTGGATTCTACCATGTTGGGAAGGCTTTAAGTATGGTCCTAGTATCAGACCAAGTCTGTTTTCAGAGAACCAGTGTAGCTAATTACAGAGAGGCAGATCCCCAGTAGGCTGGCTACCTGATGATTTTTTAAAATTATTTTTTGGTATTGGTAACTCATGAAAGAAAGAAAAAATTTTAAATGGCCCTCAATCTCATGTAGCTCCTTTGTGCTTGTGCATGGTGGTTATGGGCAAGGGGGCGGAGCGTTCTAAGGATCATACCTTTTTAGAGCAACCATGAACTTTGATTTCACCATTCGTACTCTAAATGGGAGATCCTTGTCCATTGACCAATGAGTAGACATATTGCTGGAGGAGTTGAATCATATCAGTCTTGACATTCTTGCTCTAAATGACACCTAAAGGAAATTTCAGTTAAATGAAAGATTGAATCACAGGTACTCTTTGGAAAATCAAAGACAGAAGGTGTTGGAGTAGACTTTATCATATGCCAAAAGGCACACACACACAAGAAATACTATTTCATCAGATATTTGGTCAACGTGTACTGCAGTAGTAATGGCAAGCATTTATAAAAAGAATAACAAAAATAATTAGAGCTTATATATGAACTTTGGTTGCTAAGGAGGAAATGGTAGAGAAATTCTACAAAGAACATGGTAAAACCCTCCAAATCCAAGAAACAGACTCTGATACTTGGTCACTTGGTGGGAAAAAGTGAACACAGGAAGAAACGTGGGGCAGAGGCCATTATCCTGCCTAAGGAGGGTGAACCAATCCAGACTAGAGGCAGAGCAGGTCAAAGCTTCTGTGACTATCAGCAGTGGGGTCAGGCTGGTAAGTGGCCTCTGTACTTCTAGCCTAGGGGAAATAGGGAGGTTCAGTTTCAAGAAGATGAAAGAAAGAAAGAAAGAAAGAAAGAAAGAAAGAAAGAAAGAAAGAAAGAAAGAAAGAAAGAAAGAAAGAAAGGAAGGAAGGAAGGAAGGAAGGAAGGAAGGAAGGAAGGAAGGAAGGAAGGAAGGAAGGAAGGAAGGAAGGAGGAAAGGGAGAGAGGGAAGAAGGGAGAGAGGGAGGAAAGAGAGAGAAAGAAAGAAAGAAATCATTTTGATAGAGGATGTCCAGCACAGAAATCAAGTGGGGGAGAGATCCCTGTGGAAGAATAGGTCCTTCAAACTTCTTATTTGCGGATAACATCAAACTCCAGGATACTGCAGTCTTCTCAAAGGAATTTTCAGTTACTCAAAGGAGTCTGAATATCTATCCACATAGCTAAGACCAAGTGGATGAAGAATGTTATAGCTTAGATTTCAACATGCATTTGGAAGAACATCCTATAGATCTAGTTCAACAGTATATTTATCTTGGACAGACGAATAATAAGCTGAGCCCAGAGCTGAAGAAGAGGATAATGAGCTGGTTTTCTTCAGAAAATTACAAAGTTCTTTTAATGACCCAAGTTCAGGCAGCTATAGAGTGATGGACCTGAAGTCAGGAAGACCCAAGTTCAAATCTGGCCTCAGATACTTATAGGCTATATAACCCTGGGCAAGTCACTTAACCTCTGTCTTTCTCAGTTTCCTCAACTTTTAAATGAGGATAATAATAGCACCTATTCGTAGGGTTGTTGTGAGGATCAGATGAGACAATATTTGTAAAGCACTTAGCACAGTACCTGGCACGTTAATAAATGCCTGTTCCTTCTCTCCTTACCAAACTTTCCATAGAAACCAAGTTCCATCTTTTCAATATTAACATTTTCCAGCTGTTGCTATATTTATATTGTTGCAATATATTTAGTTCTCCAAAGAACTAAAGATAAAAAAGAAAGATTATTTATGAATTTAAAAGAAAATGCACTGAACAAAACAGAAAGAAGCTCCGAAGGAAATGCAAACAAGCAGGACAGCTTTGAAAGTATGTTTATTTCAATATACACTTAAAGCAAAATATACTTAGAGATCCGTCTCTTCATATACAGTCATCTTTTTCTGGTCTACTTTGTTTATGGGAATGCACATTTTTTTTTGGTGCTTGCTAAGTGCAGAAATTTTTAAATGAAAAAAAAAACAGAGAAGAATCTAGCAACTAGAGTTTTTCTTTTTCCTTATGGAAAAGTAATAGGAAAGATAGTGATAATTTGATGCAAAATAGACTACAAATGGGAAAGGCTGAAAAAAAAGTGCTAGGGTTAGACTAGATGTCCTCCAAAGTCCTTTCCAGCTTGAATTCTATGACTACAGCACCTAGAACAGGGTTTGAGATGTAAGGGACACTAAATAAATGCTATTGATTGATCAAGAAACAGAAATAAACTACTTATTCCCACACTTGGAAAGCACAATACATGAGAATTACAAATATTTTTTGAATAGGTGATTAGTTTCAACCTCAGGATTCTCTTTTGGTTGCTGTTAGAATAAAAAAAATTCATCTTAGAATAGAAAAATTAACTTAAAATGTTAAACTACTATTCCAAAGGTAAAGTACTAACAATTGAAAGATCTTTTGACAACTCCAAAAGACTCATGATGGAAACTTCTATCCACATCCAGAGAGAGAACTTTGGCGTCTGAATGCAGATGGAAGCATATTATTGGCTCTCCTTTTCTTTTGTGGTTTGGTTTTGTTTCTTCTTTCTCAAGGTTTCTCCCATTGGTTCAAATTCTTCTTTACATCATGACTAATGTGAAAATAGTTTTAATACGAATGCATATATAGAGCCTATAGCAGATTGCATGGTCTCTTGGGAGGGGGAGGAGAAGGAGGGGAAGCAAATTTAAAACTCAAAATTTTATGGCAGTGAATGTTGAAAATTAAAAATTAATTATAAAAAAGAAAGCTCTTTTGGGGATCAATAATATTGATAAATTTTAAAGCCTCTTTGTATATCTAAGGAAAAAAGCACCACACACAAAAAAAAACCATCACACACACACAACCACTGCCTCCCCACCCCCCCAACACACACACCTGATCCATTTTTACTGGAGTTGACTTTATATCCATGGTATGGGAATACTGATTGGGAATGAATTGGGTATGACTCCTGACACTGTCACATGACCTGCTGATGCATCTAAGGATCCATCTTGCTACTAAATCCTTAAGGACTTCTGGGCTTTTCCATCTGATCTGCCAATGAACTTTCTTGCATGTTCCTTGAGGGCAAAGAGGGCCTCACTGTGTCTGTTGTATTTCTAGCATTCAGCATAGTACTTGGCACATAGAAAATGCTAAATAAATGCTTTTAACACATACACATACACACCTACATGTACACATGATAGCTATACTGTTACTCAACCCCTAACTAGCTCTCAGTCTCACTCCAGCCTTTCTTTCCAGGATGGCTATACATTACTCCTTTCACATATGCTATGTTTCAGTCACACTAGCTCACTTGCTATGCCCCAGTTCCCCACAGATGGAAAGCGAAGGGAAGAGACAAGTGTCAAGGTTATATGGGGAGAGTGAGAATATTGTACATACATTCTTCTCTGCTCCCCTTCCCTCCATACATGGTGAATGAGAACACTTTGGTTCTTCAAATATGCTTCAGTGTCCAATATTATGATGAAGGGTCTTAGTCAGTTACAAAGAATACACAAAAAAAGATACTAATAAAATTTTATTTAAAAACATAAAGTCCTACAGGAGCTTATGCCAGTGGATTTTCAATATTTCTTTCATATTACCCACTTTTATGCAGAGGCCAGGGTCTCAGGGTCTTCCTCTTACCTAGAAGTGAGGAAGCTTTTCTTGTCCCTTGACCAAGGCAAAAATTCTTAGCAAAACATGTATAACCTATATCAAATTGCTTACTTTCTCAGAGAGGGAGGAGGTGAGAGAGAGAAGAAAATTTGGAACTCAAATCAAAAAAAAAAAAAGAATGTTAGGGGCAGCTAGGCGGCACAGTAAATAGAGTACCGGCTTGAGAGTTAGGAGGACCTGAGTTCAAATTCAGTCACAGACACTTGACACACTTCCTAGCAGTGTGACCTTGGGCAAGTCACATAACCTCAATTTCCTTGCCTTCCCTCTCCAAAAAAAATGAATGTTAAAAATTGTCTGTACATGTAATTGAAAAAATATTATTTAAAATTTTTAATAAAATCTTTGCCTATCAGGGATGTTGGAGAAGAAATACTTGTTTAGGTACTGGCTGGAATAAATGACATTTGATATTTGATATAGCTTCCAGTCGTCAAGTTCTGTGAATCTGTGAACAGTGACGTTCACACATAAAATCTATACACTTTTGAGTCCTTTCCCTTGCAGCAGGTTGCCCCATCATTTATGCTTCTCATTAACTCCAAATTTAAATAATTTCTTCATTTCTAATATATTATAAGAATAAAAGGGATACCTAACATAACATAGTATCTACTGTGTGCCAGGCACTGTCCTAAGTGTTTTACAAATTTTATTCTCACAGCAATCCTGGAAGATAGAGGCTATTATTATCCCTATCTCACAGATGAGAAAAGTGAGACAGACAGAGGTTACGTGACTAGCTCAGGTGACTTCCATATCTATACCTCCCCCTACCAGATCTCTCCCATGACACATTTCCAAATACTGCCTCAAACTCCACCTGCCTGAAGCTCTTAACTGTCCTATCTCTGATGGTGACCTCACAACTATTCACCCAGTTCCCCATCCTCCAAGTCAATCCTTGACTCATTCATTCAGTCTCTTTTCCAATCCCACATTGACTAAGTGGCCAAACCTGCCAGTTCTTTGTTGTTGTTCTGTTGTTTTCAGTTGTGTCTGACTCTCTGTGACCCCATTTGTTGTTTTCTCTTGGCAAAGACACAGAGTGGCTCGACATTTCCTTCTCCAGTTCATTTTATAGATGAGTAAACTGAGGCCCTTAGGGTTAAATGACATGCCCAGGGTCATGCAGCTAGTAAATGTCTGAGGTCACATTAGAACTCACATCTTCCTGACTTCAGTTCTCTTCCACTGCACCACCTAACTGCCCTGTCCTGCCAGTCGTATTTCTAAATTTTTGCATATATCCATTCCCTCTCCTCTGCTCACACTGTTCTATTACCCCTTACCTGGAATATTATCATATCTTCCTCACTGACCACTCTACCACCAGCATTTCTTCCTTTCTAATCTGTCCTTCACACTGTTGCCAAGGAGGTATTCTTAATGTGCACATCAGATCTGGCCATTCAGTGTCTCCCAACTGCTTAAAATAAAGTAAAAACTTCTTAGCGTGGCATTTGGTTCCAGCCTTAACTGTTCAGCCTTGTCACTGACTTTTCCTCCCATTCATTCTCTCTGCAATCCAGACACTATAGACTACTGCCATTTCTAGACCTCATCCTGCTGCAGAGAGATAACAAAGTAAGAAGAATGCTTATACTGGTTTCAGAAGACCTGGGTTTGTTTGATCCCTGGTCCTGCCACCTATACCTTTGTAACCTTGGGCAAATCTCTTTGCTTCTCTGGGTCTAATTTCTTCATTGGAATGAAGAGATGAGAAGCAATGACCTTGGTGGTCCCTTCCAGGGATATCTATAAATACTGTTTGCATTTGAGTTCATCCAACATGCTTGGAACGCTCCATGCTTCATAGTTGGAAGAACCTTAGACATCAACTAGTCTGACCTCCTCAGTTTTGTAGATGAGGAGTCTGAGATCCAGGAAGTTTAAGTGACTTATCCTAGGCAAAGAGCAAAAGTGAGATTAGAACTTAGGTCCTCTAGATTCCAACCACAGGGGTTTTTCCAGCATATCACACACCCATTGAAAGCCCAATCTTTCCCTAAAACTCAGCCCCAGTAGCAAGTCCTCCTTTAAGCCTTTCCAGACCCTCTTATCTAGAAGTGGTTTCCCTCTTCCTCTCTTCTCTCTCTCATCTCTTTCTGGCCTCTTCTAATCAATTATTACATTCTGTCATATATGAGAATTACTTTTGTACTTATCTCTCTTTGCTCACGCAGTGGAGAGCACACCAGGCCTGGAGTCAGGAAGACCTGGGATCAAATCTGGCCTTAGACACTTACTGGCTGCTTGATTCTAGATGTCACCCAATCCTGTTTGCCTGTTTCCTCATCTGTCAAATGAACTGGAGAAGGAAATGGCAAACCATCTCACTATCTTTGCCAAGAAAACTCCAAAGGATGTCACAAAGAGTCGGACACACCTGAATAATAACTCTTTGTTGTGCTAGTCTGCAGCTAAGAGGAGATACATAGTGGATAGCCTAGCAGACTTGGAGGCCTGGCTCAAATCCTACCTCAGGTACTAGCTGTAAGATCTTTAGCAAATCCCTTAAACTCTCAGTTTTTAAATGCGGATGATAATAATACTCATCTCAAAGGGCTGCTGTGAGGCTCAAGTTAGGTAATCTATTGTTGGGCATTTCGCAAACCTTAATGTTAACTGTTATTCCAATGCTGCTTTTCATTCTTGCATATTAGGGCCTGACATAGCAAAATATATAGTGTCTACCTCATAAGTGTTTGCCGAATTAAATTAAATTGAACCAAGCCAAAATAAATTGAACTGGATGGTAGAGAAAAATTCACTCAGTCTAAGAAAACATGTCCATGGTAAAATTATTTCAATGAAACTGTTGATCTTGCTTTAAAAAAAAAAGTAGTTTTTGCTTATATTCTTGTTAAAAGAAATTTCAGGGGTGGCTAGGTGGCGGAGTGAGTAGAGCATCGGCCCTGGAGTCAGAAGGATCTGAGTTCGGATTCAGACACAACGCACACACAAACAAAAACTTAGCCATGTGACCTTGGGCAAGTTACTTAACCCCAATTGCCCTCAAAAATTTTTTTTTCATTTTTTTCTTTTTTTTTCCAGTGTGGGAGAGAAAGTAAACAGCTTTATGTTTATTTGAAAAATAGTGTAGTTGGTGCTACAGATGTGAACTTTCAGACAAGGTATCATTAATTTTGCTTAACTGTTTTGCTTTGTTGTAAGAGACCTCTCATGAAATTGGAGTAACCTATAAATGTTTAAAATGTAAAAACAGAACATTTACAAAACTGAAAAAAATACGTGTAAAAAGTAGCATGGATTAAAGTTGATGATTGTTGTCATATTAATTTATAAATTAGCTTTGTTACCATTTTGTTATTTATTGACATAATTTTATATTGACTAGCTATCATTTTAGGAGCAAATATGGGGAAACCCATAGTGGATAATTAGAGTTAACTAGTTTCCTGAAAATACCATCAAGAGAATGTATTCTGCCTGCTTTTTCTGTACAGTATTCTCAGAGATAGAATCTAAGTACTTAATCATTTAGCCTTTTGGGCTGGCTTCTTGTTAGAATAGATGAAAACCATGAATAATTCAGACATTTGAGGTTCATGCTATCCAACAGTGCTGACAGCAGCCAAAAAAAATCTTAGGCAATTAGGAAGAACTTCAAGGTGATAAGATAGTGTTACTGAGTCATACTGACACCAAATGTGTTTAATGATAATTGCAGTGTGTATCCAGTGGTTTCCAAATACAGGGATGAGACAGTCATATTTCTGGAGTTTATACATTTCAAAGCCTTCTTGGATCCTAATCCAAGGCACTAGTCACTGAGTACACCTGTCACCTATTTCATTCACAACCTTGAGTACTCCAGCTTTGAAGCCTAATTTAGATGATAGCTATGCTTTAATGAAATATTTCCTCTCTGGTTAAAAAAAAATCTCATTTTTAATTGATATTTTTATGCCATCTTTATTTTCACATAAATCCTTCCTCCCTCCCCACTCATAAATCTTTTCCTTATAAGAAAGACCTTAAAAATAGAGAAACAGGAATTTCAGGGGGGAAAAAAGCCAACATATATATCAATCATATATGCAATATTCCACATCCATAGAATCCCAATCTATACCATTCCTGAGTTCAAATCCAGCTTCAGACTCTTACTAGCTGTGTAATCCTGAGTAAGTCACTTAACTGCTATCTTCCTCAGTTTCCTCAGCTGAAAAATGGGAGATATTTAGCACCTACACACTGTGGCTATTCTGAAGATCAAATAAGATAGTATTTGCAAAGTGCTTGGCAGAGAGCAGGTACTTAATAAGTAATTGCTTCCTTCCTTCTAGGCACTACACTATAAAAGGGCTCTTAGAGACCCTGTATTTTTTTGAGGGGGGGAAGGCAAGACAATTGGGATTAAGTGACTTGCCCAAGTTCACACAGCTAGCAATATGTCAAATTTCTGGGGTCATATTTGAACTCAGGTCCTCCTGCCTCCAGGGCCGGTGCTCTATTCACTGCACCACCTAGCTGCCCCTAGAGGCCCTTTATTATCCCCATAGTCCAACTCCCTATTTTATAGATGAGGAAATTGAGTCTTGGAGACTCAGAGAGGTATCTTGCCTGCAGTTATACAGGTAGCAAGGGGTCAAGCTGGAATCTGAATCATGGTCCTTGTACTTCAGATTCCTGCCCCCTATTCACTATTCTTCATATATTGCTCCCCTTGAGCAGTGAGATAAGAGTTTGTTGTAGTCATGTTGAATTCAAATAGAAATAGGAGCCACTAAGCTGTATATAAAATCCCTGAGGGCTGCATATTGACTTAGAAAACCACCTGTGTTTGTATATTTATTTTTTTTATTAATGCAACAGCACATTAGAATCAGGTAGGAGCTACGTTGCTTGGGCCACACTCTGGAGGATTGGGGATAGCATGTTTGTCACCTCAGGTCTGGAGCAAAAGATAGTAAAGACTAGAATATGAATCATCATTCTGATCTTTCCACTAAGATGGGTCCACCAAAGACCCTCCAAATAAACCACTTACCTTTTTATGCCTCTTCCTCCTTGGCTTCCAAGCTCTGATTCATAAAGCTAACTTCCCTATGCAGCCACTTAAGAACCAAACTCTGCAGGGAGACTTTGTAAGACAATTGTCAGTGAAACGACTTCTTGGGCACTCTCCAATTATAACCAGCGTTTGCAGCATTTCATATTCGATCAAAACCCATTGTTTATTCCAATAGCCTGACAAAGGGAGAAACATTCTATGGAAAGAAAGTCACAGTGGGCCTTGGTGTTTATGAAATGTTAGAGGAGCAAAGAAAGAAAATGCTGTGAGTGGCTGTTTTTTTCATGAACAAGAAATGTGAGAATCCAGAGTGTCGTCTTACCAATGGGCTGGAGGTGCTGCCAAGGGTGACTTAAGTGAGTTAATTAAAGAGAAATAGCAATTAAGACTCGAAATAATGACAGAGGTTCAAATTCCTGCTACAAGTTTATCTGTACTATACCTTTGCCCCTTTCCCATTTCTCTCTTGGATGTTCCTTAAAAATTCTCAAAATCTGACCCTAACACAATGGGAAAGGGGGGAGAACAGTGAATGTTTTATAAACCAAACTTGCAAGATGGCTCTGATGTTTGTGCCAAGTTTAAATCCAGGACATTACCTAGTCTAAAGAAACTCTACAGAGCTAAGGAATCAGATGGTTTATTTGTTTCTCTAGAGAAATGGTATTTCTTGCATAGTTGATTTTTTACAACTATCATTTCCAAAGGGTAGCTGTGGTCCAGTGCAATATCTGTATTTTAGGTTACATCTTAGTTTTCTAAAAAAGTGAGTTAAGGAGAAATAGCAATTAAAACATGAACACAATGGCAATGTGGTATAGTAGGAAGATGATGGATTTGGAATCGCTTACTACCTTGTGACCCTGAGCAAGACTCCCTGGGTTTCAGGTTCCTCATTTACAGGAAGAAAGGGATTAGACTTGATCAGGGGTTCCTAACCTTTTTGGTGTTACAGACTCCACTGGCAATCTGGTGAAGTCTTACAGAATTCTTCTTAGAATGTTTTTAAATGAAAAAAATAAAATACATAGGGCTGAGTTCTCTTGTCAAATGACTCCCTATCTTTCACCTCTGCTCCTTCCTATGGTGTTGATTGGTAAGATGGCCAAAGCAGTATGGGAAAATTCCCCAAAGACCAGGTCATGCAGTAAAATTTCTAGGAGTATAGTCAATGGCTACCCCCTTCACTCCCAGAAAAGTATATGTTCCTTTCTGAGCCAGGAGTCCTAGATAACACTCAGGGGCCCTTGTTGTCCATGCCTACTTGTCACATATATATTTTTTAAGTCTTAAAGATATGACCCTAAAGAAGAAATGTGAGGACAGAGAACAAGACGGCAATATAGCAGGGAGTGGGGAGTTCTTCCCACCCACCCGTATCCCAAACTTTTCCAAACAGATCCAGAAAATATACCAGATTGGATACTAAGAGGGAAATTCAAGAAAAAGTTGAGTCATTTTTCTAGCCCAGATTGGCATAGGGAGACAGACAGGTCTGCAGACACAGGGATGGAGCCTAGTGAGGAATGTAGAGCACACTTCTCTTGGAGTGCCCCAGGACCCAGGGAGAGCCTGTGAACTGGGACAAGAAGTCCCAGACCCATATCACAGCACTCCTAGATTCATACTGGAGTATCATTACAAGGACACATGCAAACTGGCAGCTTTGTTGCCTACTCTCCAGTAACAGGGCAGAATAAAGAACCTGTGTTTATTCCATGACCTGCCCCCAGTAGTATAAGTCCTTAGGTGATATATAAAGAAAGGAGCAAGTTCAGTATTAAACAATGGTGTCTCATATCCCAAGAGCAGAGAGTGGTACCCCAAGCCTGAAACCTATAGAGGAAGGAATCTCAGACCAAAGGGAAGCCCAAAATTCTGTTACTCTGAACCAGGAGAGCTTCCTACCTAGTTGACTGCAAATGAATCCAACAGCAGTCTAATATTGCTCAGTCCCAAACTCAGGTGAGTAATTTGTAGAATTCAGACTGGGGTGGGGATGAAGGAGGCACAGTGTATTGAAAGCTTGAAGTTCCTCAGTCTGATCCATCACTAAGATCCTGCAATAACACAACACTTGATCCCTCTAGAAATCAGCAACAGGACCAAATCAGACCTTCTCTCTGGAAGGACACAGAGACTGGCCCTAACATTAAGTCTGAAGCTAGGAAGTAGGCTGGAAGAATGACCAAACAAAAAAAGAATCTCACCATAAAAAGCTATTATGGTGACAGGGACACTCAAGACATAAACCCAGAAGAGAATGACTCCAAAACATCTACAAGCATATTCTCAAAGGAAAGATGAAGGAAGAGTATAAAAAAGACTTTGTAAGTGTTTTTGTCATTAAAATGAGAGTGCTAGAGGAAAAAAAATTGGAAAAGGAATGAGAGCTATGGAAGAACGAATTGGAAAGGGAATTAATAGCTTGGTACAAGAGGCACAAAAGAATAAACCAAATAGGAGCCAGTGAGCCCATGAGACAACAAGAAATGTTAAAACAAAATTAAAAGACTGAAAAAATAGAAGAAAATAAAAGGTATCCCATAGCAAAAACAACTGACCTGGAAAACAGATTGAGGAGAAAAAAATTAAGAATCATCAAACTCTTGAATGCCACAGCCAAAATAAGAATTTATACATCATATTTCAAGAAATCTGAAAAGAAAGTTGCCCCAATTTCTTAGAATCAGAAAGTAAAACAGAAATAGAAGGAATCTACTAGTCCTCTCCTGAAAAACACTCCCAAATGAAAAATCTCAGGAATGTTATAGACAAATTCAGAACATTCAAGTCAAAGAAAAAATACCGAAAGCAGAAATTTAATTACCAAGTAGCCACAAGGTCACACACAATTTAGCAGTCACCATTATAAAGGAATGAAGAACTTGGAATAACGTGTTCCAGAAGGCAAAACTGAGTATAATCACAGGAGAAAAAAATGGACCTTCAGTGAAATGCTATTTTATAACATACAATAATAGAGCAGTCTTCTCATTTCATTCTTGCTGAGCTGCTTTTTGCTTAGGCAGGCTATTAGTAGATAACACCAAGATGCCTTCTCAAATGGAACGTGCCATGGAAACTATGATGTCTACATTTCATAAGTTTGCTGGAGACAAAGACAACTTAAAAAAAGAAGATCTAAGAGTTCTCATGGAAAAAGAGTTCCCCGGATTCTTGGAAGACCAGAAAGACCCTTTAGCTGTAGACAAGGCTATGAAAGACCTGGACTAGTGCCGAGATGGAAAAGTGGGCTTCCAGAACTGCTTTTCACTAATTGCCAGGCTGACCATTGCATGCAATGACAATTTTGTTGTGCACATGAAGCAGAAGAGGAAAAAATGAACCCAAGCCAAGGAACTCCTCCTAATCCCGATCCATTGCAGTATCCTGAGTAGTCACTTTCTAGATATTCACACAGAGCTAACCCTAGGATGAGGCGGTGGCATGAGCAGACCCAGGCCCTCAGAATGTACAAATGAACTCCAGGCTTACAGTTTGACAGATAGGGAAAGAAAATACAAATATATTTCAGATAAGCTTTTGATTTTTAAAAATATTGTATGTACCTTCTACCCCACAATAAAAAGAAAAAACATCCTTAAAAGAACACTCACAATAACAAAGGACTTCTAAGCATTTCTAATCAAAAGACCAGAGTTGTATAGACATTTTGAAGTGCAAATCACAGGAATTAAGAGAATCATAAAAAAAGATAAACACAGATGAACACTGGTAAAGGACTAAACAATTGCTTACATTCTAATATGGGGAGATGAAACATGTCCCCTCTTAGCACTATCATCAGCAGAGGCTCCTAGAGGTCACAGACAGAAAGGCTAAGAGAGGTTCATTTATGTCTTGGGAATCTTAAAGGAAGAATGGAAAGGAAGGAGAAGAGGATATCACTAGAGGGGAAAGGAAAATAAAGTTAGGGGAAATCATCTCATATAATCAGCATGCACAGGTAGACATTTATACAAATAGTGGGGTGGGACAGAGCAACTGACGCTTGGAACTCACTCTCATCTGAACTGATTAAAAAAAGGAAGAATACACATGCACAATTGGGTACAGAAACGCATTTCACTCAATAGGAAAATAGGAGGGAAAGGGGAGAAGGAAGAAGTAGGCATTAGAAAGAAAATAGATTAAGGAAGGAATTAGTCCTAAGCAAAACAAACTCTGATATACAAAAATATTTACAGCTCTTTTTGAGATAGGGGGAACTGAGTGCCCATAATTAATTAATGGCTAAATAAGTTATGTTATATAAATGGGATGGAATAAAATGACAAAAGAGACAGACCTGGGAAGACTTGTATAAACTGATATAAAGTGAAGTAAACAATATATACAAAGATAAAAATATGATAATGACAATTTTAAAAGAATTAGGAATTCTGATTAAACCAATCATGATTCCAAAGAACTAATGATGAAACATGCTTCCCATTTCCTAATGGAAAAGTGAGAGACTTAGAGCATAGAATAAAACATATATATATATGTCTATGTGTGTATGTCTATGTGTATATGTATGTATATATGTATGTGTATGTGTGTATATCTATATGAATGTGTATGTGTATATGTATATGTATATTGTATGTGTATGTCTATGTGTATGTATTTAGACATGGCCAATGCAAAATTTGCTTTGTTTGACTGTAAATGTTTATAACAAGGGTTTTGTTTTTCCTTAGTTCACAGTGGAGAGGGGAAATTCACATTGGATAAGAAGGTGAATTTTTGCTGATTGAAAAAAAATAAAATTTATTTAACAAGATTGACAAACAAGGAAGCACACTGAGAAATTTACCTGTGCATGCCCAGATCTCCTAAGGTGAAGGTACTCTACATTCCCTACCTGTAGGGAGATATTTTGATTGGCAACATAACCAGAGTAGGCTGTATGTAAAACTAGGGAGACTGAGATAATCTCTTTTTCTGCCTTATACTCATTTCTGCTGAGCGCAGAAAATCCTAGAAGGGTGAAATCTAATCTACCTGACCTTCCGGGCAATGAGGACCAGCATAAACTGTGTTATTCTTTTTAAAAAGAGATGTGAGAAGATATCTTCTGATCCTTTGCAGATGTTGGGGGTAAAGTGTGTTTCACAGATGTAGAAGAATGAAATATAAATTCATATTTTTGGTCAGTTTTGATACGTTTTTCTGAATTTTTGTTCTTCCTCTTTTTCTTTTCTTTTAAAAAAATTCTTTGTTGTGAAGGAGGTCTCTCTGGTATACAAGAATACAGGGAGACGTCTAGGTGATGGAAAACACAAAAGAGATGTTTATTCAAAATAAAAAAAAGAATTCTTAAAGATAATACCCATCATCTTCAGGTGCAAGCTGTGTTTTGAAATTTTTGAGCCCACCACATCTGGGCACTGATGTAGCAGTTGTTCAAATTTCAACTCCCTATCACCACACACAGTAGTTGACTCTAGTTTTAGATGCTATTCAACTTGGTGGCCTTGGACCCCATAATATTCTAAAATATTCATGTTTATTCACTTGAAGGTTACTTCCTGCCCTTTGCATAGTTACAGTTCAGCAGGCTCTCTCCACTAGACTGCACTGAGCAATAGCAGACTTTTATCCCAAATGTACAGCTTAGTGGAAGAGTTAATGCTTTCCACCTAATATCACAGAGATAAGTTGCAGTGGATCCCATCTTGTTATGGGATGGAACAATAGAAACTATAGGAAAAAGTACTGACAGTGGATTTTTTCCTTTGGTAAAAAACAAAACAAAGCAAAATTATTTTTACTCTTCTTACCAAACCTATGAGATATCTCAGTATAATTGAATGCATTTTACAGGAAGGTCAAGTTCTGAAAATTAGCCAGTCAATAAACATTTATTAAGCACTTACTATGGGCCAATCACTGTGCTATGTGCCAGGGATACAAAGAAAGGTAAAAGAGACAATCCTTGCTCTTGAGGAGATCACAGTGTAACGTGGGAGACAATATGTGAACAACTTTGTACAAATAAGCAGTATGCAGGATAAACTGAAAATAATACACAGAGGGAAGAAACTAAAATGAGGGGGAACTGAGAAAGGTTTCCTGTAGAGGGTAGGATTTTAGCTGGGGCTTGAAGGAAGCCAGGGAAACCATGAGGAGGTAGAGATGAGGAAGGAAAGCATTGCAAGCATGGTGGAGAACCAGTGAAAATGCCTAGAATAAGATGGAGTGTCGTTTTTGAGGAGCAGCAAGATTAGTATTGTTGGATCCCAGAGTTCATGGGAGGATGGGTTGTAAGGTGTAAGAAGCCCAGAAAGGTGAATGAAGCATGTTGTAAAAACCTTTGAATGCCAAAGGATTTTATATTTGATCCTGGAGATAATAGGGAGCCACAGGAGTTTATTGAGTAAGGGATAACATAGTCAGACCTATATTATAGGAAGATCACTTTGTAGCTGAGTGGAGAATGGATTGGAGTGGGAAGAAATTTGTGACAGGCAGATAGGCAGGCCATTGCAATAGTCCATATGTGAAGTAATTAGGACTTGCATTGGAGTTGGTGGCAATGTCAGATAAGAGAAAGGGGTGTATTCAAGAGATGTCGCAAAGGTGAAATCAACATATCATGGCAATGGATTGGATATGGGGAACCAGAGATAGTGGGGAGTCAAAAATCATTCCTAGGTGTATGAATCTGAGGAAGTCATAAAGATGGTGTTGCCCTCTACAGTAATAGGGAAAGTAAGGAGATGAGGAGGACTGTGGGGAAAAGATAATGAGTTCCATGTTGGGATTTTTGAGTCTACTGGATATTTAGTTTGAGATGTCTGAAAGGCAGCGAGCACAATCTGGATGAGGATCCAGCAAATGAGACCGAGAGCAGATCTGAATGTAGGAGGAAAACCAGGAAAGAGAGGCAGCTTGAGCACCTAGGGAGAAAGATTAAGGAGAAGAAGGTGACCAGCAGTGCCAAAGGCTGCAGAGAGGTCAAGGAGAATGAGAAATGGGAAAAAGCCACTGGATTTGGCAACGAAAAGATCTTTGGTGACTTTGGAGAAAACAATTTTGGTGGAATAATAAGGAATAATAAGGGTTAAGAAGAAAGTGGGAGGAAAGAAAGTAGATGCCCTAGTGTAGACAGCCTTTTCAAGGAATTTTGCTACAGAAGGGAGCTATAGAGATACAGGACTGTAGTTAGTAGGGATGGAAGGAACAAATGAGGGTTGTTTTCAAGATGGGGGAGAAGAGGACATGTTTGTAGGAAGGAGGAAATGAGTTATGAAAGACAGTTTGGAGGCTGAATGGACAAGACTTATTAATTGGTTGGATGTAGGGATAGAGGGATAGAGGTTGAAGGGAATAGAACTCAAAGGTTATAAACCTGTGTGACTGGAAGGAGGGCCCTTAAAAGATGTAATAAAAAGGAATAGAGTTTGAGGAAAAGATAATGAGTTGAGCTCAGGAATCTGTGTGCCCATCCCTCTATTACACCAGGATGTAACAGCAAGAACTGGAGCAGGTACTGGGCATAAGAAATACATAAATCTCCCTCAGGCTGGCCAAACCAATTCATTCGGGCTCACAGAACTCCCATCTGCCTTCCCTTTTTCTGGTCCACATAAGTGAGATTACTCATCATGATAGTTCTGAATGGATTGGGCCTAAGGCCAAGTGATTTTCAAGGGAAATGACTAAACTGATCTTGTCCTTTTGAGACCCCAGCCATAGTTTCTTCTCCCAGTCTTGGGCCTGGGAAAGGGCTCTCGGGTAAATTGATTTTGGTCGTCCCTATATAGAATCTGATTTCCCTTTCATCAGTCTGGAACAAATTCTTTCCTGATTTAGAGAAATCTTTATACCTCTTGAGCATAGCTGAGACTCAGGACATATTCCCTTGGATGGCCTGATGGCTTAGCTCTTCCTTGAGTCCCCTACATAGGGAGTTCATATCAATATCCTCCACACTTTTTTCCTACTTGGCTTTCCTAGTACTTGCCTGGCCTTTCTAAGGTTATTCTTTTGGTCTATCATGCATGTCTTGTCCCTAATTATGGCTATACTGTAAGGTTCTGTTCTGAACCCTCTTTTCTCCTCTTCTTTCTGTCTCTCTTTCTCTCTGCATCTCATCTCTTTAGTTTCTGTGCGTTCAATTATCATCTCTATGTAGATAAGATAACATTTAGAAGCAACCCTAAGGGAGATCTAGGCACATGGATAAAGAGAGAGTAAAGATTAGAAAGAGGAAGGAAATGACTGAAGGAACAGACTCCTTGAGGAGATGAAAGGGGATAGAAGCAAAGGTACAAATATAGGAATTGGTTGGCCTTCACAGAGTTCTGGGTTTGAGACAAAGGCTAGTTTGTAGGAGCATACAATGAAAAAATCTTTGCCAAATTTAGCCTCTCAAATTAAAATTAAATCAGTGATTGTTTATTTAAATGTTTATAATAATCATGAGACTTCCAGCACTGGAAAAATGGGCCAGGTTAGTGTTTGCAAACCTTTCTTTGAGGCTTTTTTTGCCTGTCATTAGCTTTTAAGGTTTGCAAAGTACTTTACAAACATGATCTCACTTTATACTCACAATAATCCAGGGAGGTAGGTGCTATTATTGTCCCCTTTTGCAGATAAGAAAACTGAGGCAGACAGAGGTTATGTCTTGCCCAGGGTTCAAATAGCTAGTAAGAATCTGAGACTGGATTTGAACTCTGGTCTTCCTAGGTTCAAAAGCCTCTGGAGTTTTCTGAGTCTGATATAATTTTTTTGCCCTTGCTAGAGTAGTTTCTTTGTTTAAATCCTTGTTAGAGTAGTTGTAGGGAACCGTTATGGCTTGGTGGATAGAGCACTGGTTCTAAAGTCAGGAAGACCTGAGTGTAAATCCAGCCCAGATCACTTGCTAGTTGTGTGATCCCGGGCAAGTTGCTTAACCTCTGCTTGACATAATCCACTGGAGAAGGAGATTGCAAAATGCTCCAGTATCTTTGCCAAGAAAACATGGTCCATGGAGTCATGAAGAGTCAGGCACGACTGAACAAGAACAAAAACTTAGTTGTAGAAATGCTGGCCTATTCTGCCCATGTTATCATTAGTCGTCTTCAGAAATTAAGGACAATCTGCCTTTGTAAGACTAGATTCTTTCCAGATCTAACATTACATGTTTATAAGATATACCAGTGCCTTAGGGTTGCTGAAGGTGGTGGTTGGGATACTTTTTTGTATAACTAGGATTCAACTAGAAATACATACATTTTTTAAAAGAGATGAATAATTGAGGCAGATTATGAGGACAGAAAGAAGGAAAACATTTACAACAGGTCATAGGATTTCCCTTGTGATATTTCCTCTACTTCTGGCATCCTTACACCTCAGATTTTCTAGAACAGCATCAATTTCAAGAAAAGAAAGTACATTTTTAATAAGGCTTTACAAAATCAACATTGTTTGGCAGACCATTATCCTGATTTTTTGCCTGGAGAGATATGGTCACTATAATCCATGTACAATATTTGTATATATTTGTTTGCTTATTGTTTCTCCCATTAGATTGTGAGTTCCTTGAGGGCAGGGACTGTCTTTTGCCTCCTTCTGTAACCCTGGCTCTGAGCACATTTCCTGGTACACAGTAGGTGCTTAACAAAGGCTTTTTAACTGACTGACTGTTAGGGCTAAGAATACACTGACTGAGTTTTGGCAAAAGCAGAGATGGAAGATGAAGTTACACAGTTCTGAAGTGTCCTAAGGGCTTCCTTTACACTTCTGTAGTCTGTTTCAACTGAACACCTGAACTCCTTCTTCTCATAACCCCCCAGGGCCCCTACTGAAACTTCTCTAGATTTCCATGTAGATAATAGAAATTTTTGCTATAAATTCCTCCAGCTGGTTTAAAAAGAAACTATAAAATAAAAAATGACATATATTGTAGAGTTGTATGAGCATCTATACCTACAACATTTTTTCCATGACAAAAAAAAAACCAAAAATACCTGGCAAAAACAAAATGCCCTCAATAATAGGAATGGTTAAATAAATTGTGGTACCTTAACATAACAAAATATTATGGTGCAAGTAAAACCCAAAAAACTATGATACAAGTAAAACCCAGTTATGATACAATTTTTAAAAGTATGTATAAGATCTGTGATTTCCCCCAGTGTGGAGAATTCCTACTCTGGAAAAGAACTCCACCAAGCCAGATCACAGTCATTTTTTTTCCTTGGATCCATACGAGATTCATTCATTCATTCATTCATTCATTTACTTATTTATTTATTTTTATTCTTCAACAGTCACTTTTATAAGATTTTGAGTTCTAAATTTCCCCCTCTCCCTCAAATGACCCCTCTCCAAGATGGCATGCAGTCTGATATAAGCTATGTATGATCATATTAAACATATTTCCACATTAGTTATGTTACGAAGAAGAATCATCATCAAAAGGGAAAACTTTGAGAAAGAAAACACAAAAAACAACAAAAAAAGAGAAAATAGTATGCTTCGATCTGCATTCAGACCCCATGGTTCTTTCTCTGGATGTGGATAGCATATTTAACTTAGTCTTTTGGAATTGTCTTAAGATTATTGCATTGCTCAGAAGAGTTAAGTCTAACAATGTCAGTCATCACACAATGTTGCTGTTATTGTGTACAGTGTTCTCCAGGTTCTGCATACTTCACATGGCACCAGATCACAATCATTTATGATTTAGTCAATAAATCTTAGAGTGTTTCCTGAGGCACAATTAAGTTGGTCCAGATTACACAGTTAACAAATAACAGAGGCAGGATCTGAATCTAGGTATTTCTGACTCCAAGCCCAGCTTATCCACTTTGGTCACTGCCTCTTAACCAACAAATATGAATAATATCAAGAAATCTGGAAAGGCATGTATGAAATGAAGAAAAGTGAAAAAAGATGAAAGAACAGAGCATTTACTGATTATAACCCTATAAAAGAAAAGTGAAAGATCAATATGAATGAGAAACCTAATAGAAATTTAGGAGAGACCGAAAAATTATCACATTTTATTTGTTGGAATTAAGTCATTATATTTCAATGTAAATAATTTCAATTTCGTGTTTAATCAGTTCTATTAAAGTTTAACATTACAGAAATAAATTATTTTTAAAAGAAATAACTGGGCAAGGATTTAACTGTAGCAAAACATTATCCAATTTAAAAAATATGGCAGACCAAGTGTTTTTCTTTCTTTTAGTAACTTTTATACTTCATTGAGGGATGATTCATTTCTTGGTGAGAAGGCTGGAAGGACTTAGAATCATGGCACTGAAAGGGAGAAGAATTCTGGGATTTTTGAAGGGCCTAAATTGAATGCCTGTGGAACATCTCCTGATAAGAACTCTGGGGTTACCCAGGAAGTTAACTCCCTGATAACAGCTGATTGACAAATACAGCCCAAAACAAACAGCTGAGTTGACTTCAGAAGGTGAAGGTATTTTGGATGCAGATCTTTCCAGAAGCCAAGGAGTCAAAACGCAGAAATTCTCTCTATAGAAACTGGGTCATATTAGTGGAGAAGACAAGAAGGCTTTGGTCCACTTGCTAATCTGGAAAGGTTTTTGTTTTAATTTAAATACTCCGAGGAAAAAGATAGCAACACTGGCTGGAGTTTCTAGAAACTCTTCCTTGAGGATGGATCTAGGAAATTACTCAGCATGATTTGGAAGGAAAGGAAGGAAATATTTCCAATTCTTTCACTATTTCCTCAACTCCATGAAAAAGGTGAACATTCCAAATTCTTCAGGGGTGCACAATGAAAGCATTATTTGCCGTATTTAAAGGACCTAAAATGCAGTGGGCTTAGCCCTCATAATAACTATGTAATTTCAACATAAAATCAATCTTTAGATCAGTATGTATGTTTTATAAGTGGTACTCAGAATTCTTAACACTTAAGACATTGTTTAATTAAAAGTCACAACAACCAGGCCTCACCCACCACAAGGCACATTTCAAGTCCCTCATCTGGACTTTTATAATGGAAAGAGCACTTGGTTTGAAGTCAGAGGACCTGGTTTAGATCTAGTTCAGATCTGGGATCTGCTACTTGTTTTCTGTGAAATCATGGGCAAGTCAAGTAACATCACTGAACCTCAGCCTCCCAATGAAAGCATATGACCAGATGATTACTCTATGGCCCTTAATAGTTCTAAATGTTTGATCTTGTGATCCTAAGAACTTATTTAATTAAAATATCTCTGTACATCTTGTATTGCCCCCTTGGTGATTTAATTTCAATTAATTGTAGTTTGAGGAGTGGGAGAAGAGTTTCTGCTGCAGGTGGAGAGTCTCATTTATAAATAAACACACACCAGTAACTCTATATTTCCACCTGGATCATCATACAATGGCATCACCTTGATTCTGAAATTTAGATCGTTTAGGCTTTTGTAACCAATCTATCAGCCAGAACCAGCCTTACTTCAGGCCTTATATTTCAAATAATTAAAAATTATGGCTATGACCATATTAGGAAATTTAACTAGAATTTCTTTTTCAATTTGAGGGTGGGAACTTAGGGTCAAAAATTGGAATTTGTAGCCATTATACTCCTCTTAAAATGAGCTTAGATAAAAAAATATAGCAGCCTTCTTAAAGCTATAGTCTACACTCTTCTAATTCCTAAATGTGGTTGAAAATTTTAACTAATCTGGAAAAAGCATATAAAGGAATGAGCCCATACAGAGAAGACTACTTTTTTTTTGTTCTTTTTAAAAAAAATTTCTGAAACTAATTTTATTTTTTATAATTAACTTATTTATTTTTAGTTTTCAACATCCACTTCCATACACATTCTTATTAAACATATTTTCACATTAGTCATGCTGTAAAGAAGAATTAGAACTAATGGGAGGAACCACAAGAAAGAAGAAACAAACCAAAACAACAAAAGAAAAGGAGAACAAATACTATGCTTCCACCTGTATTCAGACTCCAAAGTTCTTTCTCTGGGTTTGGATAGAATTTTCCATCATGAGTCCTTTGGAGTTGTCTTAGATCCTTGCATTACTGAGAAGAACTAAGTCTATCAGAATCAGTCATTGCACAATGTGATTGTTACTGTGTACAGTGTTCTCTTGGTTCTGCTCATTTCATCCTGCATCAGTTCATATAAGTCTTTCCAGGTTTTTCTAAAGTCTGCCTGCTCATCATTTCTTATAACACAATAGTATTCTATTACATCCATATACCACAACTTGTTCAGCCATGTATCAATTGATGGACATCCCCACAATTTCCAATTCTTTGCCACCACAAAAAGCTGCTATAAATATTTTTTGTATATGTAGGTCCCTTTTCTCTTTTTTATGATTTCTTTGGGATGCAGACCTAGATGTGGTATTGCTGAGTCAAGGGGTATGTTTTATAGTTTTATAGCCCTTTGAGCATAGTGAGGATAGCACTTTTAAAGTTGATTCTCAGAGTATCCTCCATGTGATCTTCCTTATTCTCATGGAGTTCCACACTCCACATGTGCTGGGTTAGGCAGACCCTCCGTCTTTGTTACCACTACACCCTGGTTGCCCTCTGGGGTACTTGAACTCTCCTAATTCTTCTAGTCCAGTCCATACATGAAAAACCCTTCTTCCCTTAAACTGATACACAGTACAGTTGTTGTTGTTGTTAACCCATTAAACTTCATTAGAAAATCAAGGAGGAAAGTAACAAAACCAATGGAGTATAAAATACATAAGATGGATGGGTTTACTTAGTTGTTGAAGTATCCTTTTATTTAGCTCTGTCTTAGCCTATGTAGGCTAAAAGAACAGTGGAGAACCTCTTAGTACACTGTACCTTTGAGGTCAAGCTAAGAGAGTAAGAAAAAGAGGGATTTCTATCCCTAATAAGTCCCAGGTACAGCCTTGAGAGAGTTAAACACAAATTCTAGCATTGGGGTTCAGCTGTGAATGCTGACACCCTCCCCCTTCTTTTGGCCTTCTGTTTCTTTACACGGCATGTGTACTTACACATGAACTTTCAATTAACAGTGATTCACAAAAGAGCATAGGTGGTTTCAACCACATAAAGTGTTAGAATCTGAAATGTAAACAATTTGAATATGAGAGCTAAAAACACAAATAGGTCTTTAGATTCTCACAGCATGTGTTTGCTTTTACAGCATAACAAATGTGGAAATGTTTTGCAAGACCACATATGTATAATCATATCAAATTGCTTGCCTTCTCAGTGAGATGGAAGAAGAGGGAAGGAGGGAGAGAATTTGGAACTCAAAGTTAAAAAAATAATTTAAAATTGTTCTTACGTGTAATTGGAAAAAAATTAAAAAAAAAATTTTTTTTGAGGACAATTGGGATTAAGTAACTTGCCCAAGGTCACATGGCTAGGTTTTTGTTTGTGTGTGTTAAGTGTCGGAGGCCAGATCCGAACTCAGGTCCTTCTGACTCCAGAGCTGACGCTCTACTCACTGCACCACCTAGCCGCCCCAAATAAAATATTTTTTAAAGAATCTGACAGCATAAGAAATGTTAACAAAAGCAAAAGGACATTATAAACTTTGTAAGGTCCTTTTTGTTCTCTAAAAATAAATTATGATTGATATATTTTGTTTTTTATTGCCCAAACTTCCTCCTGTATCCCTCCCTTTTGGACTCCATTGCACCATCCCCAATAATAAAGGATTTTTTGAGAGAGAGGAGGGGTGGGGGGGAGAGAGAAAGGGAAAGAGGAAAAAAATCAGCTAAACCAATAAATGAATTGAAAAACTTTGAAATTATATGCAATGTTCCATATCCATGTACCCTTCCATCACCTCTGCTACAGAGCGGGGGGAAGATCTTTTCTCATACTTCTTTTTCTGGGCCGGGTTTGTACCTTGCAATTTTGCAACATTCATTTCAATTGGTTTATGATTGTTGTTCTTTCTATTTATATTACTGTAGCCATTGTGTACATTATTTCCTTGATTCTGCTTATTTCACTTTGCATCAGTTTATGCAAGTCTTTCCATACTTCTCTGTATTTATCACATTCCTCATTTCTTATAGCTCAGTAATATTTCATTACATTCATGTACCATAATTTAAGTCATTCCCTAATGGAGGGGTATCTATTTTGTTTCCAGATTTTGGCTACCATGAAAAATGCTGCCACAAACATTTTGGTGTTTATGGAGCCTTTCTTTTTATCACTAAGTTGGGGTTCTTTCCTGACTAAACAATAGATAAGGCTTTACTTGTGTCTTTATGGGGAGAACGGGAGCTGTTTTGATGAAGTTTGAGGTATAACGGGTATTATTAGGACCACTTGGACATTAGTTCAAGACTGATATGAAGCAATGCCAGAGGCTGAAAAACAAAAAAAGATTCTTTGCAAAAGCATGTGAGCTCAGCCATGCCCTGTGGACTGTTTCACAGGCTTTGTCCAGAGAAAGATACCCAGTCTGCTATTCTATGTCACACCATGCATGTAGCTAAGAGCTAAGAGGTTTCTGAAAGATTGGGAGCTACTAGTGTGGCAAGGAAGCCCAGAGATTGTAGCCTTAGCTAAGCAGAGGGAAGAAAGAGCTGGTCCTTATCTTGGAGAGCTATGGTGGTCATGGCAAGGATGCAAAAGTGGGGAGAGCATTGCAGGATTGTGTGTCCACCAGAGACTACATGCCCAAAGTATCCATAACTCCAATGGAGAGAGCCCTAGAAGATATGATATGCTCAAGCCTATGTGGAGAGAGCAGCAAGGAGCAGCGATCCTGCAGCTTTGGACATTTGTGCTGACTTAGCCATACACATGTCTTATACATATTATATGTATCCTAGCCACATAGATTATCTATTGAGTGCCTCTTCATGAGTGCTCCCTGGCCATATGTGTTCCCTATGTGTGTGTCTTCTTATGGGTTTCTTAAGAGTGTCTACTTTCTTTTCATGATGTGGGGCAATGTGCCTCAATTTTATAAGGGCACCATCCCATCCATGCTCTCCCATCCTGCGGGACTATCATCCATGTTCTCTCAATGAATATACTTGGACTTTATATTATTCCTACCAAAATATTATTATAAAATGAAGTTTTATTGGTATATTTTGTTTTCATATCACCTATACTTTCTAGTATATTCCTTTTTCAACCTCTCCTAGAAAGTCAACTTGTAACAGAGGGAGAGGGAGGGGGAGAGAGAGAGAGAGAGAGAGAGAGAGAGAGACAGAGAGACAGAGAGACAGAGAGACAGAGAGACAGAGAGACAGAGAGACAGAGAGAGAAGTGAGAGAGAGACAGAGAGAGAGAGACAGAGAGACAGACAGACAGAGAGACAGACAGAGAAACAATAAAACTAACCAACACATCAAAAAAAGTCTGACCTTACATTCAGTGTTCCAGAGCTATAGTTTTCCACTTCTGAAAAGAAGTGGTGATGCAGGAAAGTGCCTTCTCATATTTCTTCTTTGAGACCATGTTTAACGTACTACATATTCTTTCCTAGAGCTCAAAAATGACAACACAAAATTCTACTGGTTCAAAGGAGGGGCAAGAATTAAGAATTTGGTTAAAAGAAGAAAGGCAGTGTTTCCAGAAAGCCCTATAAAGCTATAAATATGTGGTGTGAGGGGCAATATAGCAATCCATTATATTAGTATACTTTGGGTTTTGTTTTGTTTTGTTTTGTTTTTTTCAGATAGCTCTCTCAGGTAGGTTTCTGAATGAGTAAGATAAAATCCATTAATACTGATGGAGTGTAAGCATAAAGATGCTACTGGGGAAAGGTAGCTGAAATATAATAGAGGCCCCTGACCAGTTAGGAGGGAGTAGCATGAAGAAAATGAGTACTTGAAAAATCATCAAAAGCCAGAAGGAATATGCCAAAAAGGAGGCAGTAAATCAAAGCCATACTTTGCTTGCTTTATAATTTTTCCTCATACACAGTTGGCATTTAATAAATGTTTATTGAAAAATAAGTTCAAAAGAGATATATGACAAGAATATTAAAAGCGATACCATTAAAATATAAAAGAACCAAATAAGATAACTGATCACTATGGGTAGGGAGTGTACACCTTTTCTAAAAATTAATTCTAGGGAAGGAAATAAGCAATCATATAGCACCTACTATATACCAGGCACTGTGCTTAGTGTTTTACAAATATGATCTCACTTGATTCTCATGACAACTCTGCAAAGTAGGTGCTCCATTTTTCAGTTGGGGAAACTGAGGCAAACAAAGGTTAAGTGACTTGCCCAGGGTCACACAGGCAGTATGCATCTGAAGCCAAATTTGAACTTGGGTCTTCCTGACTATATCCCATGTCCTAACCATTATGTCATGCCTCTTCCTGTTGCAAGGATCAAATAAGACAAAACAGGCTAAAAAAAACTTAAAGTGCTAGAAAAATACCATTTATTGCTATTATTGTTGTGGATAATGGTCAAACATCAAAAATGTTACCAAAATAAATAAATATTACACAAAGAGTTTAATAAATGCTTGCTAAATGAATGTTTGAAAAGGAATCATGAAAAGGGCTCAAAATACCATTAATTTGAGGTTAAGAATATGGCTCAAAACTCTTTAGCCTGACTAATTCCTTGGCTTGTTTATTTAACCTCACTAATTTCATAGTATATCTTTTTTTAAAATCTGGGAAAGTTTATACTATCTATTGACTTAGCTACACTGTTCTAAACCTCTTCCTAAGGTTTGCTAATTTAAAAAAAATGTGGTCAGACATGATGGCATAAGTCTATATAGTTCCTGCTTTTGAGGATGCTAAGGTTGGTAAGTTGTTTTAGATCGGGAGTTCTGGGTTGCAGTATATTTAAAACCTATCTGATGCCCACACTACTTCTGGCACAAATATAGTGAACTCCTAGGTGTAGAGGGCCACCAGACTGCCTAATGAGGGCCAAACTGATCCGAATAGGAAAAATGGAGCAGTTTAAAGTTTCTGTGCCAATCAGCAGTGGGATGGAGCCCCTCAGTGGCTGCTATATTTCCAGCCTGCATGAGATAGAGACATAGTGTCAAAAAAAAAAAAAGGTAATGTGATACATGCCTGGAGAAAAACTATCAAATTTGGATATCACATTTTCCCTGTTTACATTATAAAATTTTCAATACTGAGTTGGGGAGTGGGGAATGGGGAAAAGACCATAGTTCTTTTCTTAAATATTTTTTAGCAATCTAAGAAAGAATACCCAAGTTCTATAATATCACAAATAATTCACTGATTAATTTCTGTATGCCTAAACACCCAATGTAGCAAGTTTAATATCTTTGAACATTTTAAAATTCTGGCGTGTAATATGTTCAGTATGAGATACTTGGAAACTTAGGGGCCCCTTTGTGTTACAAAAAGCAAAGAATTGGTATTGTAACATTTTCCTTAGTATGGTATCCTTGGACTCTGTGATCTCCCTTGAATCAAGGACCAAATCAAGACAGAGACTATTTTTAATCCCCCAAGAAGTTAGAATATGTGATTAGATTAATAAAGGGAGTGAATTCTCTTCATTCATTGGTTACTAGAGTTAGAAGAGGATCCTTAGTTTTCCAAGAAGATATATCTTCCCCAAGTGTATGCCCATACTAACAGAGTTAGCAAAAAAAAAAAAAGGCAATATAAACTGTATTTCTTCTAAAGGCAACCCAGAACTCCTGAGCTAAAGCAAGCTACCAACCTTAGCATCCTCAAACACATATCATTCTTCTAAAAAGGTTTCATTTTATTTCCTTGTAAATACAATGATTTAAGATCTGATGATAGCATTGTCTCCCAAATTAATCTCTTCAAATGTTACTGACAACTCAAAATCAATGTTAAAATTTTTATTTGTAATTGGGAAATATTTAATGAAATAAGTATTTTTTAAATGTTCCCACAATTCCTAGTTGTTTTTTAGTTCCCAATAGTGGTTTGCTTTTCTCCTATTTGTTTCACATTTGTGTAATTTAAGAAATTACTGGAAAATGTTAGAGTAACATTATTAGAGAAAAAAAGTGCTTGAACATTTGGCTTCCTCCTATACTCCACAAATTACAAGTCCTATTTGTCATTCTGGTGCCAAGTATTTGGCACAAGTAGCTTTCACCTGACTCTGTATCAACTTCACGGGATCAGCCAGCTGTTTCAGGGATTCAAAACTGGCTCCCCTTTCTCATCTTTTCCATATTCAAGTAATTTTTTTCAGCCATCATTTAGCAAGTTGGTTATTGTCCACCAGCATATTCATCTCCCTTGGCCTTTCAGCATTCTATTTGTAGGCCTGAAATCTTAGTTAAAGTTTGTTGGGGTTTGTTTTAAAAAAATGACTGTTCCCAACTATATACTCCATTGAGGTTAGAGTAGGAAAGAAAGAAAGAAAGAAAGAAAGAAAGAAAGAAAGAAAGAAAGAAAGAAAGAAAGAAAGAAAGAAAGAAAGAAAGAGAAAGAAGGAAGGAAGGAAGGAAGGAAAGAAAGAAAGAAAGAAAGAAAGAAAGAAAGAAAGAAAGAAAGAAAGAAAGAAAGAAAGAAAGAAAGAAAGAAAGAGCAAGAAAGAAAAAAAGAAGGAAGGAAGGAAAGAAAAGACTGAGGGAGGAAATTTGAGCTCTGGCCATTTGATCCCTGAGAAGGAAATTCAAGAAGTGGTTATTGTCACTTTTTTGAATCCTATATAAGGTAGGGTTGGTAACACTGCAATAGCACATCTGTTTTCTGCTTTCTTCGATTCTTTTTCGTGCTTCTGCTTGGGGAAAATCCAGAAAGGTGAGCAGTGGCCCCAACCCCCCAATTCCTTCCTATGTTTCATTTCTTTACCTTGATCATTAAGGTCTATTTGGGTTTATTATCTCCAGGAGATCAGTATAGCATTCATTTGATTCTCATACTTGAAGGTAGATAATATACTCTTTTCTGTTTTCTCTTTAAGTTCTGTCATGATATTCCCGGGGGATAGCTCAACTTGCTTTTGCTTTCATATAGAACATCTGAAGAAGCACTGTCTATACTGTAAAAAGTAGGAAATGGTCTAGATGTTTGTATTTTTAAGTGCAGTGTGGATGCTTACATCACAGCTATTTTCAAAAGTTGAAAAATAGTATGAATTCTTCCATTTCACTTTTGGGCAGGAATATGATTCTAAGTAGTGGAAAATTTAAGTAGACTCCTAAATCCAATACATTTTATTTCTCTTTTGGTGTAAGTTCCAAGAAAGTACTAAGAGCCCTCCTTATATATAAAACTGGTGCCTTAACAAAACATTTTTACATTTTGTCCCAAAACTTTTAAATTCTGAACAAATAATTGGTTTCATTAGAGTCTCAGAATGTATTTAGCTGTGTATGTGGCTATTTACTTATTCATCACATATCATTTGTTCTATGTGATCAGGTTAAAAATGAGTATCACTGATGTCCTTAGCGCTGCTGATATAGCTGCTGCCCTGGAGGAGTGTCAAGGTAAAAAGAAAAAAAAAAGTTAAGTTGTATCAATATAAAGTTTTCTATCCTACTGAAGAAAACCATAAATCCTAGCCATTTCTGCCTCCAACTCTTCCCTTCCACCATCACCACCAATGGATGCAATAAATTTATTATATATTTTATTCTTAGATATTTGAGAGATTTAAAAAATTGCTAATTTTTAGATTAAAAATCTAAAAGAGGTCCTGAAAAAGACCTGAAAATGCGATTCTCTTTACAAAGGCAAAATTGCTGAATGAAAAAATGATCCATTCAATCTTTTTTTTTTCCTACACAGTATTCAACCAAAGTCTTGGTTGATAATTTTATCACAATGGATAGTTATATTGGTGTCAGACACCAGTAAAAAAGAGACAACATTCTTCAGTGGAGAGAGAGAATTGGGTTAAAAATCAAGAGAACATGCCACTGACAGGTTCTGTTCTGGAATCTCAGTATGACTTTGGGAATGTCACTTTACTTCTCTATGACATTTTATTAATGAGAATACACTCACAATACTGGAATGTGATGAAAAAATGTATATTGTAATGTATAGCTTAGAAAAATTAGCTTAGAGTATTATTGAAACACTCCAGTAAACTCTGGGGGGTAATCTTGCCTCTACCCTCTAGACCCAGATTCTTTCAACCATAAAAAATTCTTCGAGACTTCTGGCCTGTCCAAGATGTCTGCTAGTCAGGTCAAGGACATTTTTCGGTTCATAGACAATGATCAGAGTGGATATCTGGATGAAGAAGAGCTCAAGTAAGAGTTTTCCTCTGTCTATATCCTTAATATGTAAGAACTAGAATTTCCTTATCATTAAATTGTACGTTTGGAGGTAGAAGAAGATTGGGTTTTTTTTGTGTCTATTTCTAACTTTGACAGTAGTCATTTAGCTGTGTTTTCATAAAAGTACAGAGACAGTTAATCAGTCAGTTTACATTTATTAAGCATCTACTATATACAATAGAAAGCATTAAATAAATGTTACCCGAGAATTTTTTGCAGAAAATTGTTCATTATCTGTACTATTCTTTTTTTTTTTTTTTGCTAATGAACATTAAAACAGTAATTATAACAACCTATCAGGGATAATGTAGAGGATATTCCTGCAAGGGGCAGAAAGTCGCATCAGAACTAGTACCTTTTAGGACCCTTTCTACAATTCCAAGATTCTTTGTAATAGAAGTCTTAAGAATTCTTACTTATTTTTATTCCCCCTCCCCCATTATAAAACAATAAAATTCTGGCCTTCAAAAGGTTTAGTTATTACACTGGGATGTGGATTTATTAATAGAACCAGAAAAGAGTAATGCATTGAGGAAAATAGTCTACCAGAAACATGCCACCAATGTTTCTTATCCCTCTAGGTTTTTCCTCCAGAAATTTGAAAGTGGAGCTAGAGTCCTGACCAGTTCAGAAACCAAGTCCCTGTTGGAGGCAGCTGATAATGATGGAGATGGCAAAATTGGGGCCGATGGTATGAAACAATTTGCATAGGAAATAAAACAAAACTTATTAAGATGTCTTAGACCCACTATTTGCTGGGCACAGTAATGCACTAGGGCAAGAAAGTGTAAGGAATTTCATTTACAGAAATTAATTTCAAGTAAGCAGTGGCAGTACTGATGTATTACACTATAGCCCATTCAAAAGATACTACTGAATTGCAGGCAAAGAAATACTAGTTTTCAGTAAGTTCTTAAAATTTCTTAAATAACTTTTACTAAAAGTTAGTGTACCAAGTAGTCCAAAGCCAGTCAATCAGCCAACATTTATTAAATATCTACTATATATAAACCACTACACTTAAATTTTAGCAAAATTATGTGGATCTTTATATTTCTACTTGACCTTATCATATAATTTAAATATTAATGAGACTAAATGAGACTGAAAATATAATTACTATATGTGGACATATGTTTAAAACAAGTTGAATCTAACTGAATTTATCAACTCAGAAACATTTGTAGGTTCTTACTGTTACGCTAACTTAAAATATAAAATTGTTTCAAATTTTTAAAAAGCTATTTTGAATTGCAACTTAACTTGACAAATGCTGCCATGGTAGCCATAAAGAGTGGATGTGGCCTCCAAAGAGGTCTAAAAAGAATAATTTAGATACTGGGATAATCAATCTCATTAAATACCCACATACTAGACTTCAAAAGAAGCAAAGTTTATTATTAAAAACAAAGCTAATTCCTAGTTTCCATCCTTAATCTTTAACATCCATTTCTTAGAGACTTCTGAGTGATACTGGACCAAATTCACTTTAAGCTTTTTGCATTTAATACTGTTCTCATAAGATGAGAGGATGAGTACAGAGTTAAATTCCCATTTTATGGAAAGGTTTCCTTAAAAGAACAATCTCTCGAAGCTGAGAATCTGAACATAATCCTCAGCTACAGAAAGAACAGGAACACTTTTAAGAAAAATAAAAATTAACTGCCCCACAAATAGCAACAGGAAATTTCCATATTGTTTAATTTTCCAGTGAAGTCATAAGAAAGACAACTGGACTAAAAAGTTTCAAAATAGGAATATAATAGCTAATCATTGTGAAGCTTAAGATACTTGTTAAATTATACAGGCCTTGCTTTACCCAGTTGATTAGTTTTAAAAAAAAACAAAACCAGTACAATACTTTTATCTTCACTCATTGACTTTTGCATTTCTTCTTTGCCTACCTCTTACCTTAAGATACTTGACAATTTGCTCTGATTACTTCCCTTCCTCTTCAGAACTCATTATTAACTGTAACATTCTTTTAAAGTATCATCTTTACTGACAGTGCTCTCACCTCTTCTATTCTAGAATTCCAGGAAATGGTGCATTCTTAAAGCCCCAAAGTCTATGGAGACAGAAAAAAAAAAAAAAAAAAGAAAGGGACCCAACAGCAGGAAGGCCTCCATAACCTTATGAATGGGAAATTCCACATTCTATCCCTTATTTTTTTTTCCTGGAAAGCATCTGTAATTTGCTCATTGCTTTAGTGAGATAATAAGACAGCAACTAATGACTTTTTTTGATAGCATGTATAGTTCTGATGTCTCCTGTAAGGAAACTCAGCAGACAATGCCCTTAAAAAAATCATCCAATAAAAAATAAGTTTTCTCATCTGCTACTGTGTGGGTGTGTTCTTTCCCAGTAAATTTACAGAAATGATTACAATTTAGACTTCTAGGGTTATTCTTTGGCAATTCTTAGCAAGGTTTCTTGTCTATCAAGCCATGAAAATGTGACGTAGCCTTAGGAAATGTCTGGCATGTGAGCTAACAAGGAAACAAAAATAATAACAAGCAACTGTTTTTGGTCAAAAGTCATCTTAAATAAGTGTTATGTGTAGATAATAAGGAATTATGTCTGGTACAAACCTACTCTGACATATGTATTTCCTGTTAACTAGTGTTATGATGCAGTAGTGAAAATGTAAGGTAAAAGAATAATCTAAAAACAACCCAAATGGGTAGAGAAAAGGATGGGACCACTTCAAACTAGAGAATATAGGTCTTGTCATGTTAGTTTCAGTGAGCAAGGGATTGATGCCCTGTCATCCCTAGCTTTAGTTTTCTACCTCTTCCCACCCCCTTCCTTTCTTGGCCATTCACTACTTTCTAAGCTACTGATTAATACCCCTCAACAGCTCGTGTTGCCATTTAAGTTGTGAAGCTGAACTGGGGTGTACAGTTACTGTATTTTCAATTAGGGTCAGGAATAGACTACCTCAGTAAAGTAGGCCAGGTGAATCTGCCAAGGCTCTCAGAAGTTTTCCAGGCAAACAACTATCACTGTTCTCTCCTCTCACCTTTGGCAAGTGTAAAAAATACAGGTTATCATTAATGCCAGTATCCCTAAAGAGTAATAAGAACATTTCCCAGTAATTTTTAGAATAAACTGTTCTTTTGAAGAGTGTTAAAACATGATGAAAAATTATAATGAATTCTCTGGATAGCATGAATTGGGTAATGGCTCCTGGGATTTTCTGAAATGGTTAGAGCATCCAGGTTCTTGCACTAAGCCCCACATTCAGAACATCTTTTCAGGTCTCCTGGTCTCATACTCTTTCCAACATTGGTCCAAACATCAGAGATGCAACTTCTGGAGGATGACAAATAGTTCCAAGAGATTTATATTCCAGCATTTATTGGATAGGGGAGTTTGGGCCACTTTGAAGTGAAAATGGGTAGTAGGAGAGTGAAAATAACTAGAGAAATTTTGCTCTTCTACACTCTTCTCTTTATCTTTCTCCATCTCCATTTCTCCATTCCTCTATCAACCTATTCCTGAGCCTTATAATACTCTTCTGGCAGAAATACTAGCTAGATGGATGACTGATTTTTTTTTTCTCTTCCTTTTTTGTAAGGCTAGCAACAAAGGAGACATGAAAATGGCTCAAAAGACAAATCTCTCCAAATATGTTCTCAGGATTCCTGGCCTCTTAAATTAGAAAGAGACTTTGCCCTCAAGTCTGCATTGGCAAAATGGGCCCTAGCTCATACTGTCTTGTCTCACCACCATACTTCTGTTGCTAGAACTCTTATTTATTTCCTTTTAAAGTTCTTTAGTCTCTTCATCCCAACACTTAACTTAAAAAGGACCATTGAAAAATAACTCTGAAACCTGTTCTTCAAAAGACTCCTATTAAAGATCTTATCCTTGAACAGTGGCACAACATTGACACAAAAATATTTGTTGTGTTCTCAAAACAATCTTATCGGGTTAATTTTTAAAGGGTCTGTGAGAGAAGCAAGCTATTCACTATCACAATTATTTTGGATCAGATTCGGATTTTTATTTTTATTTTTCTGTCAATCAGGGTGACATCTGCAAAGGACCAATGACTAGAAATTAAGATTACAGATCTTCTGTTTCTGATATCTATGAAAAGAGTTATCACGTTGCTTTGTCTCACTGGATATCATTGGATCTTGCTGACGTTCTATCTTATGGGAAAGTCATAAATAAATACTTATTAAGTACATACTATGTGCCAGGTTAAGGGCTAGTGATACTAAAGGTGATAGAAAACCATGCAAAAAATAGCTCTTGTTCTCAAGGAGCTAACATTCCAATGGGGAAGAAGTAATTTAACTTAACCAATTAAGGCAGAATCTAACAAAAATTCTTAAAGTCAGACACCTGAAAGATTCTTCACAAATAAGATATGACTTGGGGTCTTCAATTAAAATTAACTTTTATTAATTTCATAGATAAAATTTATTTATTACATAGATAAAAAAACAAATAAAACACAATTTATGGACATCAAATGATAAGAACATCTATGGATAACTAATCTATAATTCCCATATAATTAACTTGACCTCAAATATTCAAGGACTAAAAGAAAAACATGCAGTGTTCTTAAATAAAATTTAGCAAGCTCTGTTTCTATCTTCTGCTAGCTTTCAGTTAAATTTTTAAGGGGTTTTGTTTTATAGACTATTTGGCTATAGGTACATGTATGGGCTTTCTTAACCTAGTGAGAATGGGAGTAGAATTAAGGTTTGATGTTTTACTACTGAACATGGATGAAAGTACAAATGACGATACATTACAAAGAATAGATGAAAATGTATGTTAATCTGCAGGGTTTTGTTTTTTTTTAAGTTACTGTTATCAGGAAAGGTCATTTTTGTAGAAATAACAATACTTTCAAATTATTGAATGAAAGATACAATGTGAATTTTTAACAAGTTTTAAAATCTCCTGTACTAAATATACAGATTTCATTTCTAAGGTACAGATGGCATTTTCCTGTTTGAAAACCTTTGAAAGATACCCTTTGCTTTCAGGACAAAAATATAAACTCCTCAGTCAGGCATTTAAAACCTTCACAATTGAACTCCAACCCACCTCTCCAGCCTTATTTCATCTACTTACCCTTCAAGTATTACACCTTCCAACCAAACTATGCTACTGTTTTCTAAAATTGACTTTCCATATTGTGCCTCTCTGCCTTTGCATAGGCCATCCCCAACCACCAGAATGAATTTTACTTCCTTACCCCGCTCAGACTTCTTGTTTTCCTTCAAGGTTCACTTCAGGTGTGATCATTTATTATTCTTATCTAGATATAGGTATATCCAGGGAGGGACTACTTGCCTTTTTCTCCCCTTTGTCTTATTCCCATAACCAAGCACAGGGCTTTATTCTGGAGTAGTCACTTAATAATGGATATTATTTAACTGATGGAAAGGAAGTAGTTTAAAACAAGTCCTAGCTGAATCAATAGCTTATAATAAAGCCTCTTTTGAAAAAAAAAAAACTGGTTGTAAAAAAATGAAGGGATTATCAACACCTTAATTTTTGAGTAAAGGATAGCTTTCTAGCCGTTCATTTTCAGTAAACTAAAAATGAATCAGTGAATGAATTCTAAACCCGAACTAGTGAAAAAAAACTTATTTTTTTCTATACCTATAACTTCTCTTTTTTTTGGATGTGATTCATTGGAATTTTTAAACATTGCTAATGAAAAGAATTAAATGCACAAAATAAAATATATTGAAATAGTCTCCTCAGGACAAAAAAGCCAACAACGAAAACTTCCTGATAACTCACGGAGAGGCTAAACATATTATAACTGTGAAGAATTCTTTCCTTCATTTTCATGATGAACTTTTCTTTCATCTGTTTTACAGATGACTACTGAACCATCAAAGAGTGACAATTTTCAGCAGTGGAATGATACATTTCTGACTTTTTAGATATTGAGACTTGGAAATCATGTATCTCATTACAAAAATAATACTTAACCACTGACTTTAAATTTAGATGATAGTGTTTAATTATAATTTTGTCTCATAATTTGATGGAATCGTTTTTGATTTAATCACCTACTAGCTCAAAATGGACTTGACTCTAATAGTAGTGTTTGGCTTCATTTTTTTAAAATTAGGATGATTTCATACAAATGTTTAAAATAATCCAAAAATTATCTATTATTTATTATAGTTCAGTTTCCAAAAAAAATACAAAATTTTAACCTAGGAATGTTCTCAAAATATTCTTTTAATTTTAGCTGAAAAGTATACAGCAAAATAGTAAAATATAGTCCTAAATATTTGCTTGTTAATCAGGACTTATATATGCTCATATTTAATTTCAAAGGCATCTATTCGGTAGTTTAATTTTGCATAATGAAGGGCTGAGAATCAGATTTCAAGCAAAGACCTATCTTATATCTCTTCTGTAAATGTCAAGGTGTGCTATTACTCTGTAAACAGTTAAGATAGGATGAACCAGAAAGATAGTTTCCACCTGGCTTGTTAATTTATTCACTTGAATGAGTCATTTACATGTTTCCATCATTTCACTGTACTTTTTTTTTTTGTAAGTAGCATTGCAATTGCCAGAAATTCCAAAAAATGAGGTTACATTTTCCTCCGGATATTTGCAATAAATGTAAACAAAATTGACCTCTCTAGAAATGTTTCTATGACCAATGTTTAAAGTTATCCTGTTATTTTTTTACTGCAAATAACCAAAAAAAAAAAAAACCCAAAAAAAACACCCTGGATCTACCCATGTCCAAGGGACAGTCTAGAAATGTCCAGTGACTAGTTTCTGGGGATATCAAATGCTTCTACTTTGAATTACTCGGAAATTTAGGTGCTGAAGCTATGCCTATAATATGTGCCCACATTATTTCAGTCAAATGATGGTGATGATGATGGCTAATGTTTATATAGTGCTTACTATGTACCTTACAATTATCTCCTTTGATCCTCAGAACAACCCTAAAGGTAGGTGTTAATACTATTATCTCCATTTTATAGATGAAGAAACTGAAGCAAATAGAGGTTAAGTGACTTGCCCAAGGTCACACAGCTAGTAATTGGTAAGTGTCTGAGGCTGAATTGAACTCAGGTCCTCCTGATTTAAGGGCTGGTGCTCTATTCACTGCACCACGTAGCTGCTCCCATTTGAGGTCTTTAAGCAAAGGCTGGCTGGCTACGTATCAGGTATGTGGTAAAGGTGATTCTTTTTCAGCTATACAAGGAAGGATTTTAGACTAGATAGTACCTGAGTTCCCTTCCAACTTTGAAATTCTGTGATCTATCTTTTCACTATGATTAGGAAATGCTTTTAATCAACTAAATTTTGGTTCATAAGACCATGTCATCATAGGAAGTTAGCAAAGAAGTCAGAAACTGAGAAAGTCTTAACTCTCTGAGCATTTAACTTAAGCATTAAGTTCAGTCATTTTTCAGTCGTGTCTGACTTTTTGAAATCCCGTTTGGGGATTTCATGGTAGAGATACTAAAGCAGTTTCCATTTCCTTCTCCAGCTCATTTTACAGATGAGGAAACTGAGGCAAACAGGGTTAAGTGACTTGCCTAGGGTCACATAGCTAGTAAGGGTCTGAGGACAGATTTGGATTCAGGAAGATGAGTCTTCCTGACTCTAGACCTGGTGTTCTATCTGAAGGGGTGCTTCAGTGCCTGCGCTCAGCCCCCAGTTCCAAGATCACATTTCTCCCTAACCTTAAAACACTCTCTGGCAGTTTCTCCCCAGCCCAAGGACACTATGCCTAGCAATTATTCATGAGTGAGCCCCAGCAAAACACTTCTCCCTCCCCCTGGTACAGTAACAGACTGCACCTGTAGGAATTATTAGTTTGAACCAGCTTCAGACTAGCTCTTAAAAATATTCAGTACCCACTGGCCTATCTATACCAACTCCCTACCTCTTTATAAGCCTCCTGGACTGATCATTATATATATCCTAGACTTTAGACACACTCCCTACATCTAGCTTGTCAAACAAGACATTGATTAGTGGCGGACTGGGCAATCCTCAGTCGGCCAAACCATTAGTTAACTTGGTGATGTAGCCCACTTACAAACCACACCTTCCTGTGGCCCCTCCTTGAGCTTTTCCTGGTGAACTCTGGATAAAACACTTGTGCAATAGAAATATTTTTATGTACATGTTCCTTTAAGAAATGACCACTCCTTAACTACTCCCTAATCCCACCTTGAATCACCTAGTTAGCACACTTGGCACTTGTTTTACTATAGTTCATCCTATATAAACTTTAACTGTATTCCTCTAAGGTTGCAGGTTCCTTAAGAATTTCTGCCAGGGGCGGCTAGGTGGCACAGTGAATAGAGCACTGTCCCTGGAGTCAGGAGGACCTAAGTGAAAATCCTACCTCAGACACTTAACACTTACTAGCTGTGTGACCTTGGGCAAGTAACTTAACCCCAATTGCCTTGCCTTCCCCCCTCCAAAAAAAAAGCACATGCTATATAAACTAATCACACTCTAGGATTACAGAGAGTACTTCTAACATTATAAACACTGTATCTGTATATGTGGGACATGAAGAGCCTTACCAATAATTCGCAGAGACTCAGAAAATTGTAGTAAAAGCAGAGGAGTCGTTATTGTGCTTTCCTGAGAAAGCACACTCCCAGAGCACCTAAAATGATGCCAACTGAGGAGTGCAAATTGCAGAAACTCACAGATTTCTTTTATCATAATCTTAACCTCACTTTACCATAATTATTAATAATGAGGCTTTAATTATATTAGATAATATACATAATACATGAGGTTCATTAAGCAAGCACTATAACAACCCCAGAATACTGAACCCCCTTCAGTCCAACCTAGATGTGTCCTTATCTGGGCCTGAGTGTACCCAAGGCCACTGTCTGCTTTCTAATTGGTCAAATCCACCTGCTGCTGCCAACTCCTTTTATCTACATTATTTCCTTTTTAGTATTTTCTAGGAGTTCTGAGAACTGGGAACCCAACTTCCTCCCAAGGCTACTGACTCAACTCTTCCCAAGGCTACTGTCTGGTACTCTTTATCAGTAGTCTTGTTTCAGCAATTCTTGCAGTTCTATAGAAACTTAACCCTTTGTAACCTCTCACACTAACATTCCTTTATATACAATGACCCCATATGTATGGGGAAATGATACTGAACTTATTCACAAAGAATAAAGAAGAAATAAGAATCTAATAGGATGTTCAGAATGGGGAAACTTCACTGCACTCGATCTCCCACCTGTATATCAAGGATGGTATCATAGCCATCTATAGCCCAACGCTTGAATTCACACAGAACTCAATCCCAGAGACCTGATCCCAGAGAAGTCAGTTTCTTTCTTTGGTTCTTCTCCCCCCCAGGAGTTAATTTCTGGGAAACCTCTAAAACAAAGCTTAGATGTAGGTTGTATATATAGGATTTCCCCATGTGTGGTTTAACATATTCTTCTCCCAGTATAAAATATCGGATGGTGTTTTATGTTCTCTACCATAAAAACACATAAGGCTCACCAGAGCCCACGATTTGATACAAAAACATAAAACATTCATATTTAACCCACACACCCTCCTCCTGCCCCTCCTAAGAAAAAGACCTTTGGTGGAACTGCTGACCAAATAACTTCCATTTACCTTGGACAAGCATTATCTCTGTAACCCCCAGCAATATCATGGAAAGTTGAGAAGGTCCTGACCTCCTGTACTTGTGGCATAGATTTGGTTCCCTAGCAGCAGAGTTCTTTTCCTTCTCCAAATTGTACACTACAATGAATATTTTCTAATGATGAGAAACTGGTACCCAACTCTTCGATTCAAGAGATCTCAAACTCAGGATTAGCTACAAGGGTAGAAACTGTCACTTTTGCAGAAAGGCACCGAGTCAGACAATAAAATGCAGTGTATGCAAAGTAACACATAGGCCAGTGTTATCCCCCCACCCCCTCCTTCAAAATTCCCAATCTGAAAATCAACCAGCTTCTCATTCCTATAAGATCTTATATGCCTAAATTCAGTATTTTCCCCATTTCCCCATCCTGTCAATAACAAGATTATTCTCTGATCTTTCCGTTTTCCTCTCTTTCATTCTCCATAGAATGTATTCAATTATCATCTTTATGCAGATGATTCCATATACACAGCCCTAGTGTCTGCTGGGATATAGTTACTTATATTCATCTGCCTCTTGGAAATCTAGAGCTAGATATTATATAGTCATTTCAAACTCAATGTGTCCAAAATAGAATTCATTATCTTCCCCACCCCAAGAACCCTTTGCCTCCTTTTGAATGTCTCTCTTACTGTTGAGGGAACCAGTATCCTTCCAAGCACCCAAACTTGCAACCTTGATAATCATCCTTGACTCCTCATTTAACTTACCCCCCATATCCAGTCCATTGCTAAATCTTGCCATTTCGATCTTCACAATACCTCTCCTCTATGTCCCCCTTTTTCTACTCATACAACCACAAATTCAATTCATATTCTTATTACCTTTCTTGTGGAATACTGCAATAGCCTTCTGGTGGGTCGCCCTCCTTCAATCCATCTTCCACTCAGCTGTCAAGATGATTTTTTCTACGGCACCATATCACCCTGCTGTTTGGTGAATCTTAATGACTCCCTCTAACCTCCAGGATCAAATATAAAAAACTCTACACAAACTGGTCCCTTCCTACCTTTCTAATATTCTTATACCTTACTCCAAAGGTGTTAAACATGGAGCTCACAGCACTCCTAAGTGCCATCAGAAGCAGATTAAAATGTAATTGGGAAATACTGAACCAAATAATAAAAATACAATGAAACAAAAATAAAGCTATATTCTAAAAACTAGGTCGATTTGCAGCCTATAGGGAACCTAATGTGCGGACTAGTGGCCCCCATATCTGAGTTTGTCACCCCTGCCTAACTCAGCTCTACAAACTCTAAGATCTAGCTACACTGACCTACTTATAGTTCCCCAACATGACACTTCATCTCCATCTCCATGCCTTCACACCAGCTATTCCCCATGCCTGGAGGCCTTTGGCCCCTCATCTTAACTCAGTTCCCCTCGCTTCCTTAAAGATTCAGTTCAAATCCCACCCTCTGAATTCAGTTGATGCCTCCCCCTTTCATATTACTTTAATATACTCTGTATATATCTAGTATCTGTGTAATAATGAGGGGAGGTGTCTTTGTGTAGCTTGAAAGGGAACAGAAGTGATAAATCTAGCCTCTTTCCTTGCCACCTTACTCCAAGAGAGACTTTTATTCCTGACAAGAGAAGAAACAGGAGGCAAAGCCAAGAGGGTGGCATAGAAGCAGGAAAACTCCATACGTTCCCTCCAAAACCACCTCAGATACCTATAAAAAATGACTCTAAACAAACTCCAGAAACTACTTTGTGGGATACAGAAGCCACAAAGTGACAGAGAGAAACAAACCTCCTGCTGAAGGCAATCCGACAGGTGGAGAGGAAAGGTCCATTGCAGCATACTGGGAGCTGAGCCCAGGCTCATGTAAGCCCGTGGTTTTAGCCTCAGGGTGGCCACAAACCAGCTGCCAGCTAGAGGGACTTCAGGAGAGTGGATCACCAGCAGCTGGGGAGGTTTCTACAATTATCAACCCATAAATGCCAAAGACAAAGTGGGAGGTCAGTGTGCACTTTGTGGGATCAGGGGGGTCTGGAAATGTGGTCTCTCCTCTGCCTCCAGAGGGAGAAATGGCTGAGGCACAGTGGCCATGCAACCACCACATGGCTGCTTCAGAGCTCCAGGCCTGCAAATTATAGGGGGACTAAGTGTCCAGTCCAAAGGGTAATCACTCTCGCTTTAACCTGTTTGGATATGGATTGCTGTCTAGGGTGGAGGTCTTGGGGTGGATGAGCAGGTGCCAGAGCTTGTGGAGGCTTCAGAGAGTGCACCCAACTAATACCTCTGGTAGCTGAGAAAACCCCAGCAATTTAGAACAAAGCTCTCCTCTCTGGAAGCAGAGTTCTACCGTGGCAAAAACCTCAAAAGTCAAGAAATTGAGTGGCAACATGAGCAAGCAAGGGAAGCAAAGCAAGCACAGCAATCTGACTTTGGGTTCCTTTTTGGGAGACAAAAAGGGTCAAAGCACGGAACAGGAGGAAGACAGTGAAGTCAGAACTCCTGCACCAAAAGCTTCAAATGAAAATACGAGCTGGTTATAGGCCATAGAGAACCTTAAGAAGCAGATAAGAGAAGTGGAGGAAAAACAGGGAAGAGAAATGAAAACAATGCAAGAAAATTGTGAAATGAAAGTCAACAGCCTGACTGAGGAAAACAACACCTTAAAAAATAGACTAACTCAAATGGCAAAAGAGGTTCAAAAAGGCAAGGAGAGGAATGCCTAAAAAGCCGAATTTGCCAGATGGAAAAAGAATCTCAAAAGCTCACTGAGGAGAATTTTTCCTTCAGATTTAGAATGGAGCAAAAGAAAGCTAGTGACTTTATGAGAAATCAAGATGCTGTTAAACAGATCCAAACAAATGAAAGAATAGAAGGCAATGTGAAATATCTCATGGGAAAAACCACTGACCTGGAAAAATAGATCCAGGAGAGACAATTTAAAAATTATTGGACTACCTGAAAGCCATGATCAAAGAAAGAACCTAGAAATCACCCTTCAAGAAATTCTCAAGGAAAATTGCCCTGATGTTTTAGATCCAGAGGGCAAAATAGAGGTTGAAAGAATCCACCGATCACCTCCTGAAAAAGATCCCAAAAAGAAAATTCCTAGGAATATTATAGCCAGGTTCCAGAATCCCCAGATCAAGGAGAAAATACTACAAGCAGCCAGGAAGAAACAATTTCAATATTGTGGAAACACAATCAGAATAGCCCAGGACCTGGCAGCTTCTACACTGAGGGATCAAAGGGCATGGAATATGATATTCCAGAGGTCAAAAGAGCTGGGATTAAAACCAAGAATCACATACCCAGCAAAACTGAGTATTTTGTTTCAGGGGAAAATATGGTCTTTCAGTGGAATAGAGGACTTTCAAGCATTCTTGAGGAAAAAACCAGAATTGAATAGAAAATTTGACATCCAGACACAAGAAGCAAGAGATGCCTGAGAAGGTAATCAGGAAAAGAAATCAAAAGGAACTTATCAAAGTTGAACTATTTACATTCCTACATGGAAAAACAATAACTGTGACTGAAGAAACCTTTCTCAGTATGAAAATAATTGAAGAAGGGTATATGGGCATATGAATACATATGTGAATGTATGTATATATGCTTACAGGTATACATAGATAGAGGGCACAGGACCAATTTAATAGGAAGGGATGATACTTAAAAGGTGAAATTAAGAGGTGAGAGAGGAATATAATGGGAGGAGATGGGGAGAGACAGAATGGGGCAAACTATCTCATATAGAAGAGGTAAGAGAAAATGGGTACAGTAGAGGAAAGGAACAGGAAGGCATGGGGGAATAAGTCAACCTTATAATCATTGGGTTTGGCTCGGGGAGGGAATGACATGCACAGGGAGTGGGGTATCTCACCCTACAGGAGAATGGGAGAGAAGGGCATGGGAGGGGGGATGATGGAAGGGAGGGCAGGCTAGGGGGGAGGGAAGTTGGAAGCACACACTTTTGAAAA
>WOXC01011821.1:0-26662 GCA_011680675.1 Gymnobelideus leadbeateri
CACTCTCAAGTACTGCTCCCAAAGTCCATAGGGCACTGACCTTTCACTTTGTCCTCAGCGTCTATGTGTTGATAATTCTGGAAACACCACAGCTGCTTGTGTTCTGGAGTCTCTCCAGCTGGTTGCTGGTCTAGCCTGCCTGGGGCTGTTTCTACTCTGCCATCTTGACTCTGTGCCCTTGACCTTTTCACTTTTGCTACTGGTAATTTAGTTTTCTTTATTTTTTAAAATAAAATTAGAGATTTATCTATTTTACTATTTTTTCTCTAAAACCAGCTTTTAGTTTTATTTATTAGTCCATTAGTTTTCTTAATTTCAATTTTTTTAGTCTCTCCTTTTGTTTTCAGAATTTCTAGTTTAGTTATTTAATTGGAGATTTTTAATTTGTTCTTTTTCTAGCTTTTTTCATTTACATGCCCAATTTATTTATCTCCTTTTTCTCTATTTTGCTCATGTAAGCATTTAAAGGTATAAAAGTTTCCCTAAGAACCAGTTTCACTGCATCCCATTAGTTTTGGTACATTGCCTCATTATTGTCATTCTCTTAGATGAAGTTTTTTATGACCTATTTTTGGCCCAATCATTTCTTTGCATTAGATTATTTAGTTTTCAATTAATTTATCTTTCCATGGTCCTTTATTACATGTGATTTTTATTGTATCATGACCTGATAACAATGCATTTAATATTTCTGCCTTTTTGCATTGGACTGTGATGTTTTTAAGATGTAATACATGATCAGTTTTTGTACAGGAGTGTAAAGCCAAGCATAAGCAGCTTTCCAGAGGACTGCCACTATGAACAGCTTCAAGGTTCTGATCACACAGTATAGTGAACTCTCTATTTTTCAACAGTAAACTAAAGCAAAACATTCACAGAAATCAAAGTACAGCATCCACAATGTTATAACATAACCACTTATCACTAAAGTGGCCACATAGTTTTCACCAAAGTGGTCACATAGTTTTGAGCAAGAGGTATCATTCAGCAAGTCCTTAACTCAATCTTAGGGAGCAAGCCTCCTTAAGGGACACAAAGTACAAAGGTCAAAGTTCTCAACCCCTAAGTCACATTGTATTATTCCCTCAGTAAAAAGTTCTTCTTCTTGGTTAGAGATTAGTTTCCAATCATCCTTACCTCAATCATCTTAAGAGATTCAAGGTACAGAGTATAAAGTTCTCCTACTCTTAGGCCACAGTAAATCATGATCTTCTCAACCAGCACTAAGTACCCAAGAAGAGGTCTTTATATCTTGACTTGAGGCTGCCTCTCAGATTCTGTGGTTCTTCTTCCCTTTTCTTCCTCTTTCACCTCCTACTTCCTAAAGTATAAGTTATATTGTTGTACCTAGCTGAGAATGTTATTCCTTCTTTGAGCCAAATTTAATAAGAGTAAAGTTCAAACAATGCTCATCTCCCTCCCTTATTTTCCTGTAGTATAATAGGTCTTTGTGCCTCTTCATGTGATATAATTTACCATTTTCTATTTCCTCCTTTCCTCTTTTAACAAGACAATTCCTTTTTACCACTTAAGTAGGTTTTTTATCATCACATCAAAGTCAATTCATGCTCACACCTTCTGTCTAAATGTTATAATAAAGTTCTGAAGAGTTACAAGTATCATCTTCCCTTGTAGGGATGTAAATAGTTAAAACTCATTGAATAATGTTTTTTTTTCTTTCCTGTTTACCTTTTTATACCTCTGTTAGGTCTTGTATTTGAAGATCAAATTTTCTATTGAGCTCTGGTCTTTTCATCTGGAAGGTTTGAAAATCCCCTGTTTCATTGAATGTCCATCTCCTTTCCTGAAAGATTATGTTCAGATTTGCTGGGTAGTTGAACTTTGGTTGTAATCTGAATTCCTTTACCTTCCAGAATGGCATATTTCAAGCCTTCTTATCTTTAATGTAGAAGCTGCATGGTCCTGCAAAATCCTGACTGTCATTCCATAATATTTAAATTGTTGTTTTCTTATTCTTGTAGTATTTTCTCCTTGACCTTATAATTCTGCAATTTTTCTATAACAGTCTAGGGAGTTTTAATTTTGGAATCTCTTTCAGGAGGTGATTGGTGGATTCTTTCAATGACTCTTTGACCCTCTGATTCTAGGCTTTTGGTACTGTCCTGATACTGTCCAGGCTCTTTTTTTGCTCATAGCTTTCAGGTAGACCAATAATTCTTAGATTATCTGTATTGGATCTATTTTCCAGGTCAGTTGTTTTTCTGATGAGATATTTTACATTTTCTTCTGGTTTATCTTTCTTTTGATTTTATTTGATGGATTCTAAATGTCTCATAGAGTCATTAGCTTCCACTTGCCCAGGTGTCATTTTTAATGAATTGTTTTCTTCAATTAGCTTTTGTATCTCCTTTTCCATTTGGCAGTTTTACTTGTTAAGGACTTCTTCTATTTAATGAGTTATTTTGTCTTCTTTTCCTTTTTGACAATTCCACTTTTTAAGAATTTATTTTCTTCAGAGGACTTTGTCCCGCCCCCCCCCCGCCCCCAATTTGGTTGGTTGTATTTTTAAAAAACTTGTTTTCTATAGTCAATTTTTGTCATTCCTTTTCCAGGCTATTGACTTTCTCTTGCACACCTCTCATTTCTTTTCCTAATTTTTCTTCTACCTCTTTTATTTGACTTTTAAAATCCTTCTTGATCTCTTCTAAGAAGGGTTTTTGGGCTTGAGACCAGTTAATATTCCCCTGAGATTTAGGATGTGGGTGTAATTGTCATCTTTTGACTTTGTGTTTTTATCTTCCCAGTCCCCATAGTAAGAATCTATGGTAAGTTTTTGTTTCTCCTTTTTGCTCATGATGTTTGCCTATTTTTTAGATTTTTAACGTTGAACTCTCCTGCTGGAGCACAGGGGGCAATGACCTCAACTTCCTATGCTAGGGACAGGTGTCTGTTTACTGGCTTTGTGTGCTGGGGTCTCAGGTGGAACTGAGCATTGGCAGAAGGAGGCTGTAGCAGCCTGCCAGCTTACCTAGTGCTGAGATGGGGCCAGCAGCACTGAAGCTCTCAGGGTAGAGAGGGAGTTCTTTCCCTGGAGGATGACTGCACTGAAGTACCAGAAGGTTTGCCTTCTGGAGATGCCTGGAGTTGTGCTTCCTGGAGTTGTGCTGAAGCATAGGGAAGTTTGGCTGCTGGAGTCTATCATTTCCCTTCCCAGTGCCAGGGCACTTTGGAAGTCCTGGTGTTGGTAACTGCCTGCTCCACCACCCTGGGGCTCAAGATCTCTTGCTTGTTTGACAAAGTGGGACTTTCCACTGGCTTTCTGAGATGTTTCCAATCCTGTACTGTCACTTGAGTGAGACTTTTCTTGTTAATCCTTAAGTTTCCCACGTTAAAAAAAAAAAAACTGCTGCACCTCATTTTTCTGCTGCTTCAGTTTTTCCAGAGTTTTTCCTGGGATGTTATTTTCTGGGCTTTAGAGGTAAATAAAGAAAAAATGAGAGAGACTTTCTTCTAACTCCACCATCTTGACTTCCAGGTGTACAAAAGTCGTTTCTTATAGCACAATATTATTCCATTATATTCACATGCCACAACTTCTCCAGCCTTGGCCCAATGGATGGGCATGCCCTCAAATTCCAATTCTTTGCCACCATGAAAAGAGCTGCTATAAATATTTTTGTACATGTGGGCCCTTTACCCATTTAAAGATATTTTTTAGATAGACAACTAATAGTGATACTGCTGAATAAAAGGGTATGCAATTTTATAGACCTTTGGGCATAGATCCAAGTTGCTCTACAGAATGGTTAGATAGTTCACAAGTCCACCAACAATGAATGCATTGAATGTTCCAATTTTCCCACATATTATCTTCTTTTCCAACATTTATCATTTTCTTGTTTTGCCATATTAGCCAATCTGATAGGTGTGAGGTAGAACCTCAGAGTTATTTTAATTTCATTTCTATAATCAATAGTGATTTAGAGCATTTTTTTTCCTATGGCTATAGATAGCTTTAATTTATTCATCTGAAAATTTCCTATTCTTACCCTTTGACCACTTATCAATTAAGGAATGATTTGTATTCTTATAAATTTGATTCTTTTCTCCATATATTTGAAAAATGAGGCTTTTATCTAAGACATTTGTAAATTTTTTCACATCTGTCTACTTTATTTCTAATCTTGGTTGCATTGGTTTTATGTGTGCAAAACTATTTAAATTTAATGTAATTAAAATTATGCATTTTGATTTGAGAATGTTCTTTATCTCTTATTTGGTCATAAAATCTTCCCTTCTCCATAGATCTGACAGGTAAACTATTCCTTGCTCTTCTAATTAGCTTATGCTAATTATGACCTTTCATGTCAAAATTATGTACCAATTTTGACCTTATCTTGGTATATGATGTGAGAAATTGGTCTATGCCTAATTTCTGCCATAGCATTTTTTAGTTTTCCTTGTAGTTTTTCTCAAATAGTGAGTTTTTATCCCAAAAGGTGGAGTCTTTGGGTTTATTAAACAATAGGTTACTATAGTAATAATGTTATTTTAGCTCTGGTATTGCTAGGCTACCTTCCTTTGCATTTTTCATGAACTCCCTTGATATTATTGGTCTTTTGTTCTTTCAGATGAATTTTTATCATTTTTAATAGTTTGGTTGATGTAGTTCTGAATACATAAATTAATTTAGGTAGATTTTTCATTTTTATTATATCATGTTACCTCTGTCTATCCATGAACAATTGGTATTTCTAATTTAGATCTGACTTTCTGTGAAAAGTGCTCTGTAATTGTATTTATAGAGTTACTGGATTTATCTTAGCAGATAGTCTCAAATATTTTATGTTGTTTACTAATTATTGCTTTAATTTCTTCTTCATTGGTAGCAAATTAAGCCTTTTCATTTTTGATACTGGTAATTTGCTTTTCTACTTTCTTTTTAAAAATAAAATCTAGGGGCAGCTAGGTGGCGCAGTGAATAGAACGCCGGCCCTGGAATCAGAAGGACCTGAGTTCGGAGCCGGCCTCCGACACCTAATCCGCACAAACACCTAGCCGTGTAACCTTGGGCAAGTTACTTAACCCCAATTGCCCTAAAGGGGCGGCTAGGTGGCGCAGTGAGTAAGAGCACCGGCCTCGGAGTTTGGATGATCCGAGATCAGATCCGGCCTCAGAAAATGAGCACCCACGCATAAATCAAATGACTAGCCATGTAACCTTGAGCAAGTTACTTAACCCCAATTGCTTTAAAAAAAAAAATAAAAAAAAAATAAAATAAAAGTAATCAAAGGTTTGTCTATGTTATAGGTTTTTTCTAAATAAAACCAGTTCTTGGATTTATTTGTTAGTTCAATACTTTTCTTAATTTCAATTTATCTCATCTTTAATTTTCAGTACTTCTAATTTGGTGTTTAATTGATGTTTTTTAATTTGTACTTTTTTTTTAGATTTTTATTGCATGCCCAATTTATTGACCTTCTCTTTCTCTATTTTATGCATATAAGTATTTAGAGATATTAAATTTCCCCTAAGAACTGCTTTGGCTGTTTCCTATAAACTTTGGCATGTTTTCTTATTATTGTTATTTTTTTTGGATGAAGTTATTGATTGTTTTCATTATTTGTTGTTTGACCCATACATTATTTAGGATTAGATTGTTTAGTTTTCAATTAATTTCTAGCCTATCTTTTCATGGTACTTTATCACATGTAATTTTTATTGCATCATAATCTGAAAAGTATATATTTAATATTTCTGCCTTTCTGCATTGTTTTGTGAGGTTTTTTATACCCTAATGCATGGTCAATGTTTGTGTATGTGTCATGAACCACTGAGAAAAAAGTACATTCCTTTCTATCTCCATTCAGTTTTCTCCATTGGTGTATAATATCTAACTTTTCTAAAATTCTATTCACCTCCTTAACTTCTTTCTTGTTTATTTTGTGATTGGTTTTATTTAGTTCTGAGATGGGGAAATTGTGGTCCCCTATTGGTATAGTTTTGCTGTCTATTTCCTCCTGTAACTCATTTAAGTTAAGAATTTGAATGCTATACCACTTGGCTTAGTATTGATATTATTACTTCATCATCTATGGTACCTTTTAGCAAGATATAATTTCCTCCCTTGCCTCTTTTAATTAGATTTATTTTTGCTTTTGCTTTGTATGAGATCATGTTTGCTACTGCTACTTTATATATATATATATATATATATATATATATATATATATATATATATATATATATATATATATGTTTTTTTGGAGGAAAATTGGGGTTAAGTGTCTTTCCCAAAGTCACACAGCTAGTAAGTGTGTTAAGTGTCTGAGGCTGGATTTGAAATCAGGTCCTCCTGATTTCAGGGCTGGTGCTCTATTCACTGAGCCACCTAGCCGCCCCGATATGTTTATCTTTACTCTCTGTGTGTCTCTCTGCTTCAAATGTGGGTTTTTTTTTGTAAACATCATATTATAGGAGTCTGGTTTTTAATTCACTCTGGTGTTTCCTTCTATTTCATTGGACTGTTGATACCATTCAGTTATGATTATGATAACTGCGTATTTCCCTCCATCCACTTTTTTCTCTTTATACTTCTCTCTATTTTCCCTCTCACTTCGTCACTCCTCACCAATGATTTGCTTCTTACCACCACCTCCCTCAATATGCCCTCCTATCAAGCCCCCATCCCACCATTTTCTTTTTTTCTTTCCCCTCCTACTTCCTTATAGGTTATACTTAACTGTGTATGTTGTTCCCAATTTGAGCCAAATTTTATGAGATTAAGTTTCAATCAATGCTCGTCCCTCTCCCTTCTTCCCCTCTAGAATAACTGGCCTTTTACCCATCTTCGTATATAATTTACCCCATTCTGCCTCCCCAAGAATGATCCTTATTTTTTTTTATCATCACATCAAAGTCAGTTTATACCCACAGCCTCTGTCTATGCATATTCCTTCTAACTTCCCTAATAAAGACAGAATGCATGGGAGTTACACATATCATCACCCCATATAGAGATGTAAACAGTTTAATCTTATTAAATAACATGTATTTTTTTCTTTTTTGTTTACCTTATTATGCTTCTCTTGAGTCTTGTATTTCAAGGTTAAATTTTCTGTTTAACTCTGGTCTTTTCATCAGGAAAGTTTGTAAGTCCCCTATTTCACTGAATATCCATTTTCCTCCAACAGATTATGATGAATTTTGCTGGGTAGGTGATTCTTGGTTGTAATTAAATCTCCTTTGCTTTACAGAATATCATATTCTATATTCTCTGATCCTTTAAGGTAGAAGCTTCTAGCAAAGTACAAGAAGTTAGAGAGGCGATGAAAGAATTCTTTAGCACAAAGACTTTAACTACAAGAATGTTTTATAAGAAATATGTGGGATGGGACTTCTCACTAGGCTTCAGTTCCCAAAAGGAAGTGGTGCTGCTGATCCAAGGAGAATCCCAGCCTCCACCTCTGGCTGGATGTGTAACTCTGGCCACCCCCGTGTTTTCCTCAACCTGTACCCTTGGAACCTCATCTTAGCATGTGCTTCCTTGTGTGCCCTGGACCAAGGCTCAGAAATCAGGATCAACCCCGTATGGGGCAGACACAGATGAGAGGCTCTCAGATCCCTGGCTCTTCCCTTGCCCCCACCCCCCTCAAAACCTGTTCTTCAGCTTAAATAAAAAATGCCAACCTATTAAAAAAAGATAGAAGCTTCTAAATCCTGTGTAATCCTGGCTTTTGCTCCATGATATTTGAGTTGCTTCTGTTTCTGGCTCCTTGGAGTATTTTCTCCTTCACCTGATAGTTCTAGAATTTGTCTATAATATTGGAGGGAGCTTTAATTTTGGGATCTCTTTCAGGAAGTGATTGGTGGATTCTTTCAGTGACTATTTTACCCTCTCTTTCTAGGATATCTAGGCAGTTTTCCTTCATAATTTCATGAAAGATGCTGTGCAAGCTTTTTTTTTTTTAAATTATGGCTGTCAGGCAGTCCATTAATTTTTAAATTATCCCTCCTGGATCTGTTTTCCTGGTGAGTTATTTTTCCAATGAAGTATGTCACATCTTCTATTTTTTCATTCTTTTGATTGTTTGACTGATTCTTGATGTTTCATAGAGTCATTAGCTTCCAGTTACCCAATTCTAATTTTTGTGGAGTTATTCTCTTTGGCTAGCATTTGTACCTCCTTTTCATTTGGACAATTCTACTTCTTAAGGCTTTGTTTACTTCAGTGGATTTTTTTCCTTATTTGCCCAATTCTATTTTTTAAGAATTTGTTTTGCTCAGACAATTTTTGTGCTTCCTTTTCCAAGCTGTTTACTCTTTTTTTCATGATTTTCTCTCATTCCACCCCCCCCCCCATTTTCTTTCTGCATGTCTTTTCAATTTTTCAAATCCTTTCAGAACTCTTCTGAGAGGATATTTTAGGTTTGAGACAAATTCATATTACTCTTTGACTCTTTGCAGGTAGGCATTTTTACATTGTTGTCCTCCTTTGAGTTTGTGTTTTGGTATTTCATGTTGCCATAGTAGATTTTTTCTTTGCTCATTTTGTAGCCAGTTTTTGACTTTTAAAGTTGAGCTCTCCTACTGGTGTACAAAAGGCACTGTCCCAAGTTTCTTGAACTGTGGGCCAGGGCATGGTCACTGGATTGCTGAATAGGGGCCTCTGGGAATGGTGGCTTGCCCACTGCACTAGAGTGACATGTCCTAGTCATGCCTGTTGTGCCTGTGATTCTGAAGCTTGCAGTTTACCTGTTGGTCTAGGACTGGAGACCTCACCACTGGTCTGCTGTTCCACTCACCTTGCAGAGCCAGGACTGTGAGGTCTCAGTTGTTAATCTGTTATGTCACTAAGATTCTCTAGCTGACTAGCCACAACATTTCCTGTACTGGACTTCATACCTCTCTTACTGAAGTGAGACAAATCTTTCCTGAAGTCTTTCTAAAGGATCTTGAACTGGAAATTTGTTTCATTCTGTCTTTTTATGTGTTCTGTTTCTTTAGATTCACTTAGAGGCTTAATTTAATATTGCTTCAGGGGGAAACTAGGGGTAGCCCAGGCAACTCCCTGGTTTTTCTCCCATCTTGTCTCTATCTCCTCTCTTAACTATTGTTATTTTCTTAAGTATTGTTAAGAAAACTTATCCTGAGATCAAGCCTCAATTTGCTTTTTTGTAGCATATGCACAGATCCCCCTGAGTCTACCTCCTTGGATCAAACAAGACAAAACTAATTGTTCTTGACATAATATGTTTTTAAATGTTTAGCTATTATGCACAATCCATCCCATAAAAGATTCATGCCCTGAATTTTAGCCATCCACTCTTCCTTCCTTCAACTGATACTTGTATGCAGGAATGAGAAATTATTTGCCTTATTTCTTGTCCTGTAGCTTCTTGTTCTCTAACTTAAAAATGTTCTGAAATGTGGCATTTGGAACTGATGTGGTCTAATTTCCAAATGTGATGCTCCACACTTTTCAGAGCACAATGTTAACTTTTGAAAGGAGAACAGAATGTCAGGACATTTGACACTTCTTAATAATTAAATCATCATCGGGTGTCAATTGCCTTCATGCTATGGTCAAGGACCTAACTTCCTCTCCACTTGCTTGATTAATGAATTTATTCACATCAACTAGAGAAGCAAATAAATATGAGCACATATTAACTTTTTTTTTTTTACAAATAGGGTATGGGACACTTCCAGTCCCAAAGGTATGCATGTAATGCATGTAAACCTTGTGTGCGCACATAGTTGATGTTCAATATTTCCTTATGCCTCAAGTGGCTATATATGAAGAGAAAGTTGCTCACCATTAGGAAGGAGCAGAGGGTCATGGGGACAATAAGTGTTTTTTTTTTTTTGGAGGGCAATTGGGGTTAAGTAACTTGCCCAAGGTCACACGGGTAGGTTTTTATTTGTGTGTGCATTAAGTGTCTGAGGCCAGATCCAAACTCAGGTCCTTCTGACTCCAGGGCTGACGCTCTACTCACCTAGCCACCTAGCCACCCCCTACAATAAGTATTTTTAAGGACAGACTATGTGCTAATCCCTGGACAAATAAAGCAAGGCAAAAAGCAATCTTGTTTCCAAGGAGGTCACATTCTGCTGAGGCAGACAGCATGGAAAAATAAAATACAACAACAACTAGATAACTAGATTAAAAAAAAAAGTTATCTACATTGTAGACTGGAAGTAATTAATGGAGTGAAGACATTTGCATTAAGGTAGATAAGGAAAGGCTTTTTGCAGAAAGTCATATTGAAGGTGAGACTTGGAAAATAGCAAGGGTATTAAGAGGCATAGAAGAGGAGAAATTCAGACATGGAAGACAGCTGCTGAAAATGCACAAATAGGGAGATGAAATTTCTTATGAAACTAAGAGCAATAAATCTTATGTCACTGGGCTGCAGAGGATGTGGAGGACATCAAGGCATAAGAACATTGAAAAAGAGGAAGGGATTTAAAAGTCAAACATGATTTTATATTTGATCCTGAAAGTAACAAAGAGTAACTGCATTTTGTTGAATAAAGTAGTGATGTGACTTGCACTTTAGGAAAACAAATAGATAAAAGACTGTAATGGCAAGCAAGGAAGTACTTAGCACCTTGTTTCAGTTCAAGTGTCGTTGAGCCTTGCCTTGATTATATTAAGTCTTTGGTAAGAAACAGAGTCTGTGAATCCCACAGTGGGAGGAACTTGCTGATGTAACAGGAGGAACTTGCTGATGCAACAAGTGCAATGAGAAACAGGGAGGAGCTACTGACCATATATAAGGAGAAGCCCAAGCTGGGAGAGAGAAGAATTGAGAAGAGGAATGGTTGTGCTGGCTGGCACTCTGTCTGTTCTGTCTATGTTGATTTTTGTTTGTGATGCTTTGTACAGAAGCTGTGGGACCTTACTGGAAGCCCTGAAAGAGGATTTTCTTGTTGTCTGTTTATAGAAGTCCTGTAGGAGGGTTTCAGAGGTCCCGGGACTGTAGTAATGATGTGTGTTGAGTTCTCAGACCTTGTTGGTGGGTCTGTGTTTTTTACAGGCAGATAGTGAATTGATGATGGTGTCAGCAATGTGTTTGAATGTTTTTGTGGGTTTGGTAGGCTTTGTCTTCCCAGAAACAGAACCTGTGAAGGACTTGAGGTTGACTGGATGCTGTGAGTTTCAATATGGAACTGGATGGGGAGCTGGCTGAGATGCTGAGAGCTGCCTACCTGTGAATCCAGGTGATGATTGGGTAGATTCAGTCAGGAGTTGGACCCGTGGAAGAGGAACCATGGAATCTGAGAGCCAGTCAAGATGAAAAGACCTATTCTTGGGTACTTAGTGCTGTCTGAGAAGATCATGATTTACTGTGGCCTAGGTGTAGAAGAACTTTGTACTCTATACCTTGTATCTCTTAAGAATGATTGAGCTAAGGATGATTGGAAACTAATTTCCAATCAAGAAGAAAGAAGACTTTTTGACTGAGAGATTGACAGTGTGACTTAGGGGTGGAGAACTTTGACCTTTGTACTTTATGTCCCTTACGGAGATTTGCTCCCTTAAGGATGATTGAATTAAGGACTTACTGAATGATACCTTTTGTTTAAAACTATGTGACCCCTTTGGTGAAAACTATGTGACCACTTTAGTCATAAGTTGTTATGTTATAACATTGTAAATGCTATACTTTGGTTTCTGTGAATGTTTTGCTTTAATTTTCTGCTGAATAGAGAGTTCTCGGTACTATGTAATCAGAAACTTAGAACTATCCACAGCAGCAGTCCTCTGGAAAGTTGCTTGTGCTTGGCTTTAGAAAGACCAAAAAATTGATTACATTGCAGAGAGAAGACTAAGGCAGGGAGTCCTGTCAGTAGGCTGTTGCCTGTTCCCTGGTAAGGTTATGAAAGTCTGAACCATGGTGGCATCAGTGTCAGAGGATCGTGAGGGATATACATAAAGGATTTTACAAATGTAAAAATAACAATGCTTAGCTACTGATTAGAGGGGGGAAGAAGGTTAGAGAGAACAAGCAGTTGAGAATGACATCTAGGTAGCTTGTGTAGTTTTTTCCTAAGGTAAAAGAATAAAATAGAGGCAAAAAGGGAAACTGTCCAGATTCGTTTTGCACTTGCTCCTGGAACCAAGTATCTTTCACTATATGGATCCTGAGGTAAGGCTAGTCCTGGCCTCACTGGCTTCTCATTTTTTGACAGGAAAATTTCAGTTTGTTTTCTCACTTGTTTTTCTTCACTATGTTAAAGTGAAGCTTAACTATATCCTCAGCTTTAAGGGAGTTCATTCACAGATACAACATGTTCCATCTCTGGAAACGCAGAATTGACCTTTCTTGGAGTCTGCATAGTATGTGCTGTTTCCACTAGTGCTTATTTTTACAACCCATTCTAGTGCCTCACAAGGAACCTGGTAGATGCAGATCATATAGTAGTTGCTGAAAGTAAATCCAGAAGCTTTAATGGAGAGATACAGAGAAAACCCTGAGTGTCTCACATCTTCCCCAGACACCACTAGAGCTGGTTCCAAAGCCCTGGGAAATATGCTGTAACTCCCATAACTGATGGTTTTGACTCAGTGTCAGTTACCCCACTCCATTTTAACAACTCTAAGCAATTGGGATACATATGGTAGGCCTTTCAGTTTCCCTGACAAACGTTTAATCATTCCTAATCCCATTTCTGATAGTCAGACCTCTTCAACCATCTCCCATTTCCAGTGACAAGAAGAATGAATCTGCTTTATGAATCATTTTCTTCTCAGAGTCTCTTGTCCTAATCCTTGGAACCTCTATTGTCTCTTAAGTTTGCTTTTTAATTTTCTTTTACCTAGGGGTACATCATGTGGGTTATTTACCACAATTCTAGACATGTTCCCTTATTGCATTGTTAGGAACAGCTCATATTTCTTATATCACTATTCTAGTTGGAAGGATTGAGTCATGAAAATCACAGTGCAAATTAAGAAAACCATTAATCTCCTACAACAAAAACCTTGTCTCTCAGATGAACATATTCTATTTTTACTATGTGATGGGATGGTAAAATGGTTTACCTCAATGCCATTGATCTGAAAATACGGCTTACAGTGTAAATATGACTCAGCTCTCTCTTCAATAACCCTCATATTCAAGTACCATTCCCATTATACAGGTCTGCTGCCACATTATATTCCTTCTTACTTTCATCTTCCCCCACTCCCAAACAGAGATTTTACAATTTCATAGTTCTTATATTTTTTAGGTTTCTAGAAACCATCATTATTTTCAGCTATTCAACTCAGTGGCTCCACCAAAAAAATGAAAAATCACCAATCCATTCTCTACCCACAATTACAGCTGTTGAGTTTTCATGCATAAAGCAGGGTGTCTGAACTATGTCTATTAGTTTTTCTTCTCTATTACTGTTCTTACATTTGAGGCAACCCCTTCTTTTTGCCAGATTAGGGACAATTTATAGCACAAGATAGGCAGGTAGGCTGTGCAATGTGTAGAGTGTCATACCTGGAGTCAGGAACAGTCATCTTCCTGAGTTGAAAGCTGGCTTTAGACACTTACTAGGTGTATCACCCATTTTTTGCATCAGTTGCTCATTTGTAAAAATAAATTGGAAAAGGAAATGGGAAAACAGTTCAATATCTTTGCTAAGAACCCCAAGAGTCAGATCCAACTGAAATGACTGAAAAATAACAACAATGTAAGAAGGTACAGAGAATGTTTATAATGACACTCCAAGTAGTGAGTACATAAACTTTTTTTCCCCAAAAATGTTTGTGGTGGGCCAAAGAAGCATGATTCAGGACTCAGATATTAATCCCAACAGTGGACTTTAACATAAGAGCTCTTTGAGATGTGACTTTTTAATTAAGTTACCTCCAGAGTTCTTTGTTATGGGTTACACTTATAAGGATATTACTTGAGTTCTGAGATCAATAGACTATACCCCAAGATTTTAGTTATTGAGGGCCAAAATATTTGATTCAGCACTCAGGTATCTTTGGGTGGTCAGCTCTAAATGTGATGTCTTTTGATGACTGCAGCTTTGGCTTTGAAGTTTGCTCTCAATTGTATCCATTTATCATTGCAGCTCCATTAGGAGGTACCTGAGGCCTAGATCAAAGGTTTTACCCTAAGACTTTAGTCTCCTAGAAAACAAATCCTTATCAAATTATCTATTCTGTGCTGCTTCCAGGGTATGACAGACTAAGATAATGATAAGGATACTCAAGTCCTATTCCTTTGTCTCATTTGCTCTATAAAAACCTTGTACTAGGAATCAATAAATGGAGGTCATTGTTCTTCCTTGAACTACCCACATGGTCTCGTCATTTCTTATTCACATCTTGTACCATGCTTAGTGCTGGACACTGAGCATCCCACAGCAAATGTTAGCATAAAGTGTTAGACTTTTAGATTTCCTCCGGTTTCAGACATTTAATGGTTACCTCATGTGACCAGTTCACAGATAGTAAAGGGTGAAAAACTGCATTCATCCCATTTACAATTTAAAAAAAAAATTCATTTAATATTATTCATTAAATTTATGTTCTAAACTGTCTCTGTCCCTTCTTTCCTCCCTACAACACACTAGAAAGATCCACCATTTGATATAGATTTATAAATATATGTAAAACCATTATATGCATACTTCTATTTATCACTTCTTTCTCTAGAGGTAGCTAGCATCTTCCTTCATAGGTTCTTTATAGTTTATTCAAGTATTTACAGTACTTAGAATAACTTGATTGAACACAATTATTCCTTGAACAACATTCTCTTGGTTCTGCTCACTTCACTTTTCATGCTTCCATCCACGTCTTTCCATGTTTTTCTAAAATCAATGTATAATAATTATAATACAATAGCATTTCATCACAACCATGTATCACAACTTATTTAAACATTCCCCTGTTGATAGACATCACATCAGTTTCCAATTCTTTGCCACCACAAAGAGAACTGTTATAAATATTTTAGGAAAAAAGGATCCTTTTCCTTTTCTCCTAATCACCTTGTGGAATAGTGGTATTGTAGTGTGGTGTTGCTACACTAGGGTATTGCTGGGTCAAAGGATATCTACATTTTGATAATTCTTTGGGAATAATTCCACATTGCTCTCCAAAATGGTTGGATGAGTTCACAGTTTCACCAATAGTTTATTAATGTCCCAATATTCCCACATCCCTCCAACATTAGTAATTTTCCCCTTCTATTATTTTAGCCAATCTGATAGGTGCCAGATGATATCTCAAATATGTTTTAATTTTATTTTCTCTAATCAATCAGGATTTAGAGATGTTCACTTCTGGGAGTCAAGCTGGTGAAATAAGCATTAAATCTCCATAACTCTCTCATATTCATCTCCAAAACAATCATAAAATAACAACCCAAACAAATCCTGGAACAACAGAACCAGCAAAAATATAGGGGAAAAACTCTCTGACCCCAAGAAACTTGGAAAACCAGCAAGAAATATCTCTCACTTGGGTAAAAAAAAGAGTGCAGTCCAGGACAAGAGGCATCCCAGCAAGCCAGCAAGCCTCACTTCAGCAAACAGATAGGAGATCCCAAGCTCCAGTGCAATGAAGCAAGCAAATGTTACCAGCCACCCCCCGCCCCCACATATTTCGGAACAGTAAGAGGAAGAAGTAGACTCCAGCTCTGAGAAATGCCACATTGTTTTTATTTTTTTATTTAAAACCCTTTATTATCTGGCTCCCACCTCTGTTTCCAGGCTAATTACACATTATTCTCCCTCAAATTTTCTGCCATGCAGAAAGACTGGGCTAGTTGATGCTTCTTGTACATGATGCCAAATATCCTTCTCTTTTGCCTTTGCCCAAGTTGTACCCCATACCTGGAAGGTTTCCTCTGCCTCTTTGAAAGTCCTTAATCTCTGCAAGGTTTACTTTACTTGCAAAAGACTTTTTTCTTAGTTCTCCAGTGCTTCCCTTAATTACTTTGTAAGAGGTTCTCCAGGGAGAGTTTGTTTTTATTGTGTTTATATTTTATATTAATTTCCTTTTATAGATTTCATTCACTCCCAGCAGAATGGTAATTTCTTGACAGTAGTCATTTTTTCTTTTTCTTTTTTGTCTAGAACATAGTAGACACTTGCTAAGTGTTTATTGAATTGATTGAAGGTAAACTTTATCTATTTTGCAATTTTGCCAATGATCATTCTTGCCTGAAGACCCCAAGATACCATAGACCTATTTCGATCCTGGGTTCCCTTACAATTAAAGGCAAAGGAAAGTGTCTGTTAACATTTCTTTATGGATTGTAAAAGATTGCTCTTAGGCATGAGTAATTAAAAATCACTTCCTTCAATTAGGAGATCATTATTTTTCCGATGTTCAAAGAACTATAATTGGCTTCTGGACTTCAAAAGTAGCATTGTGATTTTGCTGATACTTGCTGATTGAATTGCCGCATGAAGGAAGTAGATTGTTTAAGTTAGCACATTCTTATGAATGGATAAGGAAAATGTAGGCATTGTGAGACTTGTTCTTGTTCATCTTAAAATGTGATATGTGTTGCAGAGAAAGAGAACTATTTACTATATGCTGAAATAAGATTTGATAGAGTACATGTCCAATACATACATCATTCCATTCAAAAGAATCCAAGTTCCTTGAGGCCAAGAACAGCTTTATTTCAGCCTGTGTATCTCTAGCACTAAATTCAGGGATTTGCTCTGAATAGGTGCTTTAAAAATGATTGTTGAATTGAATTGTCTTGAATTGTCTTGGATTGAATTGTCTTTCTAGTAGGTGCAACAGCTCCTATGTTACAGAAAGCAGGTGTATAATATTTTCACTCAAGAGGCTAAAGTTAATAATGTATTCATCTTTTTATATATTGACTTTATTAAAGTTGTCTTATATGTGTGACTGTCAAAAGTTCTTAATTCATCATTCTTCTTACCTGTGCAGGCATCTCTTGCTTCTTGTGTCTGGATGTAAAATTTTCTATTCAACTCTGGTTTTTTCCTCAAGAGTGCTTGAAAGTCCTCTATTCCACTGAATGACCATATTTTCCCCTGAAACAAAATACTCAGTTTTGCTGGGTAGGTGACCCTTGGCTTCAATCCCAGCTCTTTTGCCCTCTGGAATATCATATTCCATGCCCTTCGATCCCTCAGTGTAGAAGCTGCCAGGTCCTATGCTATTCTGATTGTGTTTCCACAATATTGAAATTGTTTCTTCCTGGCTGCTTGGAGTATTTTCTCCTTGATCTGGGAATTCTAGAACTTGGCTATAATATTCCTGGGAGTTTTCTTTTTGGGATCTTTTCCAGGAGGTTATTGGTGGATTCTCTCAACCACTATTTTGCCCTCTGGGTCTAAAACATCAGGGCAATTTTCCTTGAGAATTTATTGAAGGGTGATTTCTAGGTTCTTTCTTTGATCATGGCTTCCAGGTAGTCCAATAATTTTTAAATTATCTCTCCTGGATTTATTTTCCAAGTCAGTGGTTTTTCCCATGAGATATTTCACATTGCCTTCTAATATTTCATTTGTTTGGATCTGCTTAACAGTATCTTGATTTCTCATAAAGTCATTAGCTTCCATTTGCTCCAGTCTAACTCTGAAGGAATGAATCTCCTCAGTGAGCTTTTGAGATTCTTTTTCCATCTGGCAGATTTGGCTTTTTAAGGCATTCTTCTCCTCATTGCCCTTTTGGGCCTCCTTTGCCATTTGAGTTAGTCTATTTTTTAAAGTGTTATTTTCCTCAGTCAGGCTGTTGACCCTCATTTCATACTTTTCCTGCATCCTTCTCATTTCTCTTCCCAATTTTTCCTCCTCTTCTCTTATTTGATTTTAAAAATACTTCTTAAGGTCCTCTATGGCCTGTAACCCACGCATATTTTCCTTTGGGGCTTTTGGAGCAGGATTTCTGACCTCACGGTACTCTTCCTGTTCCATGCTTCGATCCTCTTTGCCCCCCAAATAGGAGTCTAATGTTGCATTTTTCTCTTTATTTTGTTTCCTTTGTCTCGGCATGTTTCCACTTAATTACTTGACTTTTGGGCTTGTTGCCACAGTAGGGCTCTGTCACCAGGCAGGGGAGCTTCCATCCTGAATGTTGGGGTCTTTACAACTTCGGGTTCTGGCAAGTTGGATACCCATCCCAGACCCCCCCTACAGATCACAATCCAGATCCAAGCAGGTTAAAGCAAGAGCAATTAACCCCCAAGACTGATCACAGGATCTCCCTACAGTTCACAGGCCAGGAGCTGAAGCTGCAACTGTACCTGCAAAATGGCAAGTGTGTCTTATCTCCTCAGTGGCTTCTAGCTCCCAGGGTAAGAAGCCGACGAGTTCCCCAAATACTGGTCCCAAAGTCCATAGGGCACTAACCTCTCGCTTTGTCCTAGGCATTTCTGTGTTGATAATTCTGGAATTGCCACAGCTGCTGGTGTTCTCGGGTCCCTCCAGCCGGCTGCTGGCCCAGCCGCCCTATGGCTAGAACCGGGGTTCATGTGGACCTGGGCTCGAATCCCCAAGCTCTGCTCTGTCGGCTCCCAGAGTGCTGCGCCGGCCACTCCCCGCAGGGCCCCCGGGCTGTCCCCAGTGGGAGGTTAGCTTCCCTGTGTCGCTCTGTGGGTGCTGGGGCTCCAGAAGTTGTTCAGAGTCCCCTTTGACATGGTTTGGAAATGGTTTCAAAATGCCACATTCTTAAGCATAGCCCTGGGCAAAGACATAATCTCCAGTGGCTAGACTCCATGTCCTTCAGTGTAGCCCCAGGGAAGCACAGAAACATCCCATTAAGCTCAGCATGTGCCAGACACCACCACTATGACCCAGTGCAGCACCAGGTAAGCTGACAGATCCCCCATAGCCTGCAACAGTTCCAGGAAAAGGCCAAAAGAGATGAACAAAGAAGAAAAGAAACAAAAATAATCTAACCATAAAAAAATTATTATGGTGACAGGGAAGATCAAGACACAAACTTGGAAGAGGACAACAATGTCAAAACATCTATTGATAAAACCCCAGAGAAAAACAGGAAGTGGTCTAAAACCCAGGAAGAACTCTTGGAAGAGCTCAAAAAGAGCTTAAAATCATATAAAAGAGAGAGGGAGCCAAGAAGGTGGAGTAGAAAAAGCACCACTGAGGAAACATGCCATTTTGCAGTTTTCAGAGACAACTCCAGCTCCTGGCCTGCGAACTGTAGGGAGATCCAGCAATCAGTCTTGGTGGGTAATCACTCTTGCTTTATCTTCCCTGGATCTGGATTGTGATCTGGAGTGGAGGTCTGGGTGGGTTTCCAGCTTGCCAGAACGGAAGATCTTCCCCCCAACACTTTCGGGATGAAAGTTCCCATCTGGCGCCAGGCCATACTGTGGCAACAAGCCCAAAAGTCAAGTAATTAAGTGGCAACATGCCAAGGCAAAGGAAACAAATTAAACGGAAAAATACAACCTTAGACTCCTACTTTGGGAGCAAAGAGGATTGAAGCATAGGGCAAGAGGACGGCTGTGAGGGCACAAGTCCTGCTCCAAAAGCCCCAGGGGAAAACATGAGTGGGTTGCAGGCCATAGAGGACCTTAAGAAGGAATGTAAAAATCAAATAAGAGAAGTGGAGGAAAAATTGGAAAGAGAAATGAGAAGGATGCAGGAAAAGCATGAAATGAGGGTCAACAGCCTGACTGAGGAAAATAACACTTTAAAAAATAGACTGACTCAAATGGCAAAGGAGGCCCAAAAGGGCAATGAGGAGAAGAATGCCTTAAAAAGCCAAATCTGCCAGATGGAAAAAGAATCTCAAAAGCTCACTGAGGAGATTCATTCCTTCAGAGTTAGACTGGAGCAAATGGAAGCTAGACTTTATGGGAAATCAAGATGCTGTTAAGCAGATCCAAACAAATGAAAGATTAGAAGGAAATGTGAAATATCTCATGGGAAAAACCACTGACCTGGAAAATAGATCCAGGAGAGACAATTTAAAAATGATTGGACTACCTGAAAGCCATGATCAAAGAAAGAACCTAGAAATCACCCTCCAAGAAATTCTCAAGGAAAATTGCCCTAATGTTTTAGATCCAGAGGGCAAAATAGAGGTTGAAAGAATCCACAGATCACCTCCTGAAAAAGATCCCAAAAAGAAAACTCCCAGGAATATTATAGCCAGGTTCCAGAATCCTCAGATCAAGGAGAAAATACTACAAGCAGCCAGGAAGAAACAATTTCAATATTGTGGAAACACAATCAGAATAGCACAGGACCTGGAAGCTTCTACACTGAGGGATCGAAGGGCATGGAATAAGATATTCCAGAGGGCAAAAGAACTGAGAATGAACCCAAGGGTCACCTACCCAGCAAAACTGAGTATTTTGTTTCAGGGGAAAATATGGTCATTCAGTGGAATAGAGGGTTTTCAAGCATTCTTGAGGAAAAAACCAGAATTGAATAGAAAATTTGACATCCAGACACAAGAAGGAAGAGATGCCTGAGAAGGTAATCAGGGAAAAGAAAAAAAAATAAAAGTTGTTCTGGATCCATGAAACCCAATGCATGATTCCCATCTTGGTCTCTGAGCAGAAAAGAGCTTTAGGGAGATTAGTCAATTAATCATTTTTTTCCAAATGCTTTATTAACTTCTATTAACATCATTAATTTCTGCCAGATTTTGAGTTACCATTTTTTCCCAGTTTTTTCCCTACCCACCACCCTGGAATAGCAGTCTCACAGGATATCCCCTCATCCAATCTGCTCTCTCCCATATCTTCTCCCATACCCGCTTTGACTTTTCCATTAGGGCAAGGAGAATCTCTGTGCCCCAATGCCTGCACATCTTATCTCCCAGTTACATGCAAAATAGTTTTAATAATAGTATTTATATATATTAGAAACATTTAATTTTAAATCTTCAAATCCCAGATCCATTCCCTTAGTCCTTTATCACCCATTCCCACTAGGAAGATAAGCAATTCAGTATATATTGTACATGTATAGCTATGCAAAACATTACCATAGTAGATATATTGTAAAAGACTGACTATATTTCCCTCCCACCCATCCCACACCCCACCTGGTCCATTCCCTACTTTGATCCTGTCCCTCTTCAAAAGTGGGTGCCTCCAACCTCCCCTCCCCCCAGCCTCCCCTCCCCTACATCATCCCCCCTCTCATCTTCCTCCCCCTACTCTTCTGCAGAGTGAGATACCCATTTAATATGTATGTCATTCTCTCCCTGAGCCAAATTCCATGAGAATATGGTTTTGACTTTTTGCCTTACTGTTCTTCCCCTCCCCTGTGACTACTTCTCCTTGCCTCTTCTACTTGAGATAGTTTACCCCCAGTCCCTTCTCTCCCCATCTCCTCTTGCCACATTCCTCTCTCACCTCTTAACTTCACCCCTTAAGTATCACCCCTTCCCACCAAATTCGACCTGTGCCCTCTATCCATGTATACCTGTAAACATATATACACACATTCACATATGTATTCATATGCCCATATACCCTTCTTCAATTATTTTCATACTGAGAAAGGTTTCATCAGTCACAGTTATTGTTTTCCATGTAGGAATGTAAATAGTTCAACTTTGATAAGTTTCTTTTGATTTCTTTTCCCTGTTTACCTTCTCAAGCATCTCTTGCTTCTTGTGTCTGAATGTCCAATTTTCTATTCAACTCTGTTTTTTTCGTCAAGAATGCTTGAAAGTCCTCTATTCCACTGAATGACCATATTTTCCCCTGAAACAAGATACTCAGTTTTGCTGGGTAGGTAATTCTTGGTTTTAATCCCCGGTCCTTTGCCCTGTGGAATATCATATTCCATGTCCTTCAGTCCCTCAATGTAGAAGCTGCCAGGTCCTATGCTATTCTGATTGTGTTTCCACAATATTGAAATTGTTTCTTCCTGGCTGCTTGGAGTATTTTCTCCTTGATCTGGGAATTCTGGGACCTGGCTATAACATTCCTAGGAGTTTTCTTTCGGGGATCTTTTTCAGAAGGTGGTTGGTGGATTCTTTCAACCTCTATTTTGCTCTCTGGTTCTAAAACATCAGGGCAGTTTTCCTTGAGAATTTCTTGAAGGGTGATTTCTAGATTCTTTCTTTGATCATGGTTTTCAGGTAGTCCAATAATTTTTAAATCATCTCTCCTGGATCTATTTTCCAGGTGAATGGTTTTTCCCATGAGATATTTCACATTGCCTCCTATTCTTTCAATTGCTTGGATCTGTTTAACAGCATCTTGATTTCTCATAATGTCACTAGCTTCCATTTGCTCCAGTCTAATTCTGATTCTTTTTCCATCTGGCGAACTCAGTTTTTTAAGGCATTCTTCTCCTCATTGCCTTTTTGAGCCTCTTTTGCCACTTGAGTTAGTCTATTTTTTAAGATGTTATTTTCCTCCCTCTGGCTGTTGAGTTTCATTTCATACTTTTCCTGCATCCTTCTCATTTCTCTTCCCAATTTTTCCTCCACTTCTCTTATTTGGTTTTTATAATACTTCTTAAGGTCCTCTATGACCTGTAACCTGCTAGTATTTTCATTTGGGGCTTTTGGTGCAGGAGTTCTGACCTCACCGTCCTCTTCCTGTTCCATGCTTCGATCCACTTTGCCCCCAAAATAGGAGTCTAATATTAATTTTTTCTGTTTATTTTGTTTCCTTTGCCTAGGCATGTTGCCACTTAATTACTTGACTTTTGGGCTTGTTGCCACAGTAGGACTCTGCCATCAGACAGGGGAGTTTCTGTCCCTAACATTGGGGTCTTCTTAATTGCTGGACGTATTAGTTGGGTGCCCTCCCTGAAGCCCCCATACACTCTGGCATGCTGGACACACACCCCAAGACCTCCACCCCAGACAGCAACCCAGATCCAGGAAGGTTAAAGGAAAAACAATTATTCCTCCAGGACTGATCGCTGGATTCCCCTATAATTCACAGGCCAGGAGCTGAAGCTGCAACTGAAGGTGCAAAATGGCGTCCGTGCCCTGTCTCCTCAACTGCTTCTACCCCCCAGGGGAAGAAGCTGACATGTTCCTAAATACTGGTCTCAAAGTCCATAGGGCACTAACCTTTCACTTTGTGTTGGAAATTCTGGAAAAGCCATACCTGCTGGTGTTCTGGGGTCCCTGCAGCCAGCTGTTGGACTGGCCGCGCTGGGGCTAAAACCTCTGACTCATGTGGTACTGGGCTCGGCTCCCAGAGTGCTGTGCTGTCGCCTCCCAGCTCGCAGGGCTGCCAGTCTGTCCTCCGTGGGAGGTTAGCTTCTCTGTGTCGTTCTGTGAGTGTTGGAGCTCCAGAGGTTATTCTGAGTCCCCATTTTACATGATTTTGAAATGGTGTTGCCTGGTTGCACTGTGGAAGTGCTGTTTCAACTCCACCATCTTGGCTCCACCCCCTCAATTAATCATTTTACTGAGTTTGTTTTCCAAATGCTCACTATCTCTGACCCAGTGAGATTGTTGTATGTTTGTTACCTAGAATTGAGCACTGTAGTGCTGATATATTTATAGTGCATGGTCTCTTTAAGAAGCCAAATGCCTTTTTGTCATTGTGTTTTTCAAGTTGTAATAATAACCTTTTGGAAGTATGACCAGGTAAGCAGAACTCTTCTTTTAAACAATCATTAACTTCTGTTTGGTGAAACTGTTTAGCCTTATACAAGTGCTGCAGTCTGTGGTCTTCGAGATTTTGTTATTGTATTGTCTGGATTATAGTTGTTGTTCATCCTTTGTTTTTGAAGAGGACTAATGATGCCACAAAGGGATATTTTGACTTGTTTGTGAGTTGGATTTAAGTGAGACAGAGCTGAGAAAACTCTCAGTCTTACTCTCTCTTCCAGTGTCCTAGAATGCCAGTGGCAAAATAAAAGTTGAGACAACTGGTGATGACCTGAGATGTACTGGATAACCTTAATGTTTTTGATACCAAATCAAGCTCTTCATAAGCACTTTTAAGCACATATCTAGCAGTTGAAAGCACCTGCTTCAGTAGCCTTCATGGTATTTGGAAATAAATTATTCTAAAGGAACAATTCTACTGGGGGAATTTTCAAATGCTTTGGTTATATAAGCCCTCTAACTCACTGATAGGTTTAAGACTGGAACACTTTGTGTGTGTGTGTGTGTGTGTGTGTGTGTGTGTGTGTGTGTGTGTGTGTGTGTGTGTATGCACCTTTAGGAAAAGCTCTTTCCCATAAGGAAAACTTCCCTGAGGACTGTGGGTTGAAGGAGCTTGTACCTAGGCAGATTTTAGGTTTTGTTATACCCTTGCTACCATCTGCACAAAAATATATCCTCCTTTAAAATCTTTACTGTAAATCTCCTGGGGGAAAGAAGATCACTGACAAAGGGTGCATTAGAGTTCAGGGCTTGGTCTAGGTGGGTTTTTGATTGGTGTTCTATCACTGTGTGGTATAATAATAAGTACCATCATAATAATAGCACTGTGATACAGTCCAGCACATAATCTCCCTCCTCTAGAGCATTCCTTCCAAAGTCTTCAGGAGGCTCACTATTATTTACTAACCAGACATTCTATTCATTAACTACATTGAAGAGAAAAGAAAAGAGCAGCATAAGTAAGAGGTGGAAATATAATTCCATGAGTTTTCTACAGAAAAGGACGTAGAGGAGTAATGATCACTGCAACTCCCTTAGGATCCTTGGCTGGTGTTCACTCTAGCAGGGAGGGTAAATAAAATTACAGATGGCTATTCTGGTTATGATATCCTGTGGTTTTTACTGTTTTGCTGCATCATTGTATCTATGTTTGCTTTGGACTCCACATCTGTCAGGATGAGTCATGTGACTTTGCTGCTCAGTCCTGTTCCTGAGAACTGAACTATGTTGCAGGGTCCCTTACTTAGCATCACTGGGGCAGTTGGTGGTGATGTGGTAGATAAGGATGGATGGTATCTGAGTAGCCTATGATAGGAGAGAGGATTCATCTTGACTTGTCATTGCTAGTCATCTTGACTTTTGTCTTGCTACTGTACTTTGATGACTCTGGAAGAAAGAGTGAAGTTGACAGCTTTTCACAACTCTGTCTCCCTTAAAGCCAATTCATGAACAAGTCAGCACTCACCTAGTGATCTTCTCTTCAGAATGAAGGATGAACAACAACTAAACACTTACCAAATGAAAAGGCATAGATATATTCTGAGCAAAGATAACAATGAAATTTTTTCGTGACCTTAAGGAGCCTACGTTACCCTGTAGGAGTAATAGCATGAACGTACAGAAATAAATACCATGTAATTTGAAAAGCAAGTCCTAATATACAATTATGGATAAGTGTTAGGGAGGAAAACTACATGAAAGATAGTTCACATGAATTGAGCCTTGAAGGCACTCAAATTCTGAGAGGTAGAGATGAAAAGCAAGTGTTGAATGCTAGTGGGTCAAGCAGGAGGTGGAGCTGGCCTTGAACTTTGAAGGGGACTAAAATGTTAGATTTAGAATATGAGAATTTGAGTTTGAATTCTAGTATTGGTGCTAAATTCCCATTGAATTTAGATATCTATGTCTTTTAGGGATGGCTAGGTGGTAGAGTGGACCAAGCACTGGGCTTGGAGACAGGAATATCTGACTTCCAAGCTGGCCTCAGATACCTGCTAGCTATGTGACCTTGAGCAAGTAATTTAATCCCTATATTCCTCAGTTTCTCATCTGTAAAATGAGGATAAACTTGGAGAAGGAAATGGGAACAAGTATCCAGTATTCCAGTATCTTTGCCAAGAAAACACCATGCCCAAAATTAGAAGAATGACAGGAAACTGGAAAAATTTACAGCAAGTTTATCTGATAGCAATGTCATTTTTGAAATACATAGAAAATTAAGCTAAATTTGTAAAATAGGATGCAACTCTCCACTGAGAAATGGTCAGAGGATCTAAACTGGTAGACGAAGAAATTTGAGCTATCAGTAATCACATAAAAATGCTGTAAATCACTAATAATTAGAGAAATGCAAATTAAGGTTACAACCTCACATCTGTGAGACACACCTAACATGACAGAAAAGGAAAATGACAAATGCTGGAAAGGATGTGAGAAAATGAATATACTAAAGCAATTGGTGAAACTAGTCTGGAGACTATTCTGGAGAAAAAAAAAATATGGAACTATGCCTAAAGGGCCATAAAACTCTGCATGCCTTTTGACCCAGCAATAGCACTATTAGTGTTTTACCTTAAAGATAGCAAGGAAAAAGGAAAATAACCCATACGTACAAAAAAATTTGTAGCAGTGCTTTCTGCGTTAGCAAAGAATTGGAAACTGAGGCGATGTCAATCAATTAAGGAATGGCTGATCAAATTATGGCATATGAATAAGATGAAATACTATTGTGCTATACAAAAAAATGAAAGGGATGGTTTGAGAAAAACCTGGGAAGACTCAAATGAAATGACGCAAAATGAAGTGAGTAGAACTAGGAGAACCATCTACATAGTAATAGCTGTTTTTTAAAATTAATTTATTAGTTTTGTTTCAGTTAACAAGATTCAATTCCATAGTTCCTTGAATTTCAAATTTCCTTTACCTCCCTCCTCCCACCCCCCACGACAGCATATAGTCCAGTATAGGATCTGCAAATACATTCATATTAGACATTAGTCCAATTACAAAGGCGTATTGTACTAGGTGGGATGGAAAATGGTAAAGCAGAAATAAAACCAAACAATGAGAAGAAAAAAATCAATTAGTTTGCTTCCATCAGGATTCAGGCTCAGTTCTTTCTAGTTA
>WOXC01011822.1:0-22500 GCA_011680675.1 Gymnobelideus leadbeateri
CCATTCTGAGTTGTAGTGGGCTAAGCTGATCAGGTGTTCTCATTAGTTTCTGTAATAATACAGTAAAGGTCAGAGAACAGGTACCCTCCAGATTGACTAAGAAGGCACAAACCATCCCATGGCTGAAAATGTGCACATTAAAACTCCCATGTTGATCAGAGGCAGACTAGGATTGTGAGTGGTCTCTGCACTTCCAACCTAGTTCCAGGTGATATAGGGTGACCCAAATTTCAAACAAAACAAAATAAACTCCCCCAAATAACTAGGAAAAAGCCTTAGCTGAATACAAATAAAAAGTGCCTTTAATTTATGGATAAGAAATTAGCACTAACAGAGAAATCCTCAAAAGCCATTCATATCTTAAACGCTCATTTAGAGAAAGAATTTAGTTGGATTATCTTGTCTTTATGCTGCATAACTTTGCATGTGTATTCTTTTTTTTCGCATGTGTATTCTTTTCCATATTGTCTCACTCAATAGAATTTAAACTTGCAGACAGAGAACTCATTTTTGTCTTTGCACCCTCAGCACTCAGTACAATTCTTCTATGCTTATTGAGTGATCATTTGTAAATTTCCCAACTATATCCAAGCAGACAGATGCTGTCAACTTTTTAAAATGTAGCTGTGACTTTGTGGAAGCAATAAGTCTTCCTCCTTCTGTGTATATGTTGCCTAAATTTTATTACCTCAGGAGATAGAGAAACCAAAATGATTAAGGAACAAGTGCCCTCCCCAGGGCTCTGCTCCACTCAGGGAAATGCACCCTCACTCCAGTCTTCCACTCCAGAAAAAAAAAAAGTGGCATGGCCTATCCTTCAATTTTCTATTTTACAAGAATAAAGATAATTCCGTGTAAATTAAAAAATCACATGCATGCATCGGGGTCATGTTCATGGTCATGATCCATGTTCATTGCCTTCCTCATTTTGTATTCCTCTAGTCAGATCTTATTTCAGCACTTCCAGAAAGTTACAAAAAATGGCTTTTGAAAATTAAGCACCCTGTGGCTTGGTGCTTGTAGCTTCTCACTTTCTTCATTCTCCACCAATCTGGTAGTTAACATTTTGTTTGGTGATACTTTCCCTTTAAGAGACACCAAATCTTGCCTTTCTTCTGTCTTAATATCCTTTCTCCATCTGCCCATCTTTCTTCTACCCATCTAGCACAAAGCTCAGTGTTATAAATGTAGCAGGTACTCAATAAATACTTGTTAAATAAACTGAGCAAAACATGTTGAAATAAAGTGGACTTTGAAAAACAAAACTAAATTGAGCGAGAGATCCTTGGACAATTTATATAAAAGACTGTGATGGTGCCAGGGAAAGGTGGGGATGCTTTAGGACTTGCTTAATATGAGAAACTGTCAGATCAAATATGCTTGAATACTTGATACAGAAATTTTGGGAAACAACTTTTGTGGGATATAGTCAGGGGTGTGTGGGTAAATGTTTAACAGTGGCTTCCTGGGGGGAAAAATGTACTGCACACTTTCAAATTTAATCTGCTTTATTCATCTTTTATCTCTCAGTTTTAAATGTCTAGACAATTAACAAAATGATAACACTTGCTGATTTCTAACATGCAAAATTGAACACTAAAAATTTAATGATTTGCTCTCAAGTCCCTATGAGTTGACTCCAGGAAACCTGTGGATGTGAGAATCCAAAAATCAGGAGGCCTAAATGTAATGAAGTAGCACATGTATTGTTTTACACATTTAATTCCAAGTGGCTGGGACCCAGGATCACAGACACTTTCCTTAGAAGACAGAATAGTGGAGCTAGATAGGTTCTGGGGAGAGCTCAATTTATTTTCTTTGTCTTGGGCTTGATAAGGAGGGAGCTTAGCCCAACTTTGAAATGACAGAAAGGGGAGACAGATAGAAAAAAGTAAGACACAAGTAGATGAACATCTTTATTAAAGAGTGAAAAGACACTGAGAAATGATGTCGGGAAAAGATTAGAATTGAAAGCAAGAGGAACAACAGTTGGCATTGGTTCCAGTTGATGAAAGAATTATAGTTAGGAGGACCTTTCTTTCCCCCTACAAAAGCTCTGCCACAACCTTGGTCTTCTGTATCTTTTTAAAATGTTTATTTGTGTCTCTAAATTATTTGATAATGCTGCTGAATTACATGGTCATTGAGAGATCTTTGTCAAGGATGGAGAGAAATTCATAGTTGGTTGAACATTTGGAGGGGAGATGGATCTAAATTTGCAAAAAAATAAAAAAGCTAAAATGGCATGGGTGACATCTTTTAACTCATGTATGAATTGGACTTAAGTGAGGCAGAATTAAATCTTAACTCCTTAGTCTCACTCTGTTTTCCAGTCTTTGAAGTTCAATGTTGAGATAAAAGTCAAGATTACTGGCAATGGTTTGGGATGTAGTAAATGACCTTGTCATCTTTGATATCTAACCAAGCTCTAATCATTCCACAATGCCTGCTTCTGTTGCTTTCATAGTCCATTGGAACACATTGTTCAGATTCCATGAGGAGGTCTTCACGTGCTTAGGGCAGACACTCCCTCCCCACCCCAAACTCACCAACTGGTTTGAGTCCTCTCAGTCACCCTCCTCCTGATTTGGACATCTGACAAAATGGGGTGTGGCCCCTGTGCATGTTGTAGCTTCTACAGGTGAGAGTTAGTAATAATCATGACTGTGGATGCAAATGGAATGAACAATGGAAGCAGATATCAGAATGGATCAGAAACCTGAATCTAGCAATATGTTGTTTACAAGGGATGCACTTGAAAGAGGACACAAAAATAAAATAAAAGGCTGGAGCAGAATCTACTATATTTCAGCTGAACTAAAAAAAAGGCAGGGTAGCAAGCATGATCTCAGACAAAGCAAATAGATCTAATTAAAAGGCATGATCAGGGAAGCTACATTTTTTTGAAAGGTACCATAGGCAATGAAGTAATGTAAAAAAAAATTACAGCAAGTTTCTCTGATGAAGACCTCATTTCTCAAATATATACTGAGTATATAACTGTGTCAGAGCCATTTCCCAATTGATAAAAGGTCAAAGGATATAACAGGCAGCTTTCAGGAGATAAAAATCAAAGTTATCTGTAGTCATATGAAGAAATCTTGTAAATGACTATCGATTAGAGAAAGGAAAATTAAAGCCATTCTGAAGCACCACTTCACATCTATTAGAAATACCAAATACTGGGGGAGATGAGGGAAAATAGATGCACTCATGAACTGCTGTTAGGGTAGTAAAGTGGTCCAATCATTCTGGAGAATAATTTTAACCTATGTCCAAACCGTGCATACCTTTGACCCAGCAATACCACTGCTAGGTCTGTATCCCAAAGAGATTTTTAAAAATAGGAAAAGGATCTATATGTACAAAAATGTTTATAGCAGCTCTTTTTGATGTGGCAAAGAATTGGAAATTAAGAGGGTGCTCAACAAGTGGGGAATGGCTGAACAAGTTGTGGCATATATTTGTGATGGATTACTGTTGTGCTGTAAGAAATGATGAGGGAGATGGTTCCAGAAAAACATGGCAAGATATATATGAATTGATGCAAAGTGAAGTAAGAAGAACCAGATTATTGTGCATAGTAATAGTTATGTTGTAATGATGATCAACTGTGAAAGACTTGACTACTCTGATCAACACAATCCAAGACATTCTGAAAGGACTCATGATGAAAATTGCTATGCAGTTCCAGAGAGAGACCTAATGAACTGAGTGTAAATTATAGTATAATTTTCTCATTTTCTTTATTTTTCTTGCTTTTTATGAAATATAGATAATATGGAAATATGTTTTGCATGATTTCATATGTTTTTTTTAAAAGTGATTTTGTTTATGTCTATACATTTGAGATTGAGAAGAGGAAGCTGATTTATGGTAGGAGAGAGTTCTCCACTTTAATTCAGGGTGGAGGCTGCTTCAATTAAAGAGCTTATTCTGCAATTTTAGTAATTCCAGAGCAAAACCACTACTCTATTTTTGAACCCAGAAATATAAAAATTAATAAGAAAATGAATCAGTAGCACTGAGTGTGTTGCAAGTTTAGTAAATTATGAAAGGACCTGAGAGACCTCACAATGCAAGTCTAAATACCACACAGGCTTAGACATGGTTAAGGCAAGAGAAGATGGTTTTAATGCATTTTTAGGGAAACAATCAGCAAGAGAACCAGAGAAGGTTTCTTGGAGGAGGTGACATCTACAATGGTCCTCGACATAGAAAAATGTCAATAGGAGAAGGGGAAATCATGATATTGTTATTTTTTTTCTCCCAAACTAACCAACATTTTATTATCTCCTCTCCCAGGTGCTAGGGATACAAATTTATTGTTTTAATCAATGTTTTAAAATAAGACTGATGCTTTGAAAATGATTATTGAATATTGAATTGAATATTGTCCTTTTGAAAATTAATTTTCTCTCCTGGCATACTTAAGAAAATCAAAGGTGTTCTCTTGCATTGGAATACAATATCATACTTGTATTATGCTTTGTTATCCAGTGCCTTGTCATTTTTCTTGCCTCAGTGTTCAGGTTAATATGACAGTTTTTGATCAAGAGTATCCTAGGAGTATGTCCCATATATTATTACAACCTTCAGATTCCTTTTTCCAATGACTTTAACATTTAGCTTATAGACTTTCTCTTTGGGTCCTATCATCCTTGGTGACTTTAACATTCATATTAATGGTCCATCTTACACCTTGGTCTATCAGTTCCTTAAGCACCTTGACTCTCTCATGGCCTCCTCTACTCATTCTCAGCCATCTACCTGGGATAACTACAATATATATTTTACCATTACCCGAAAGTGCCCAACTTCTGAGAATGAAATTCCTTTCTCTTACCACAGTCTCCTTTCACCACTCTTTTGTCATTCTTCCTTCTTATACTGACTCTCATTCATTGCTTCTCACCCACTACTTTTTTCTTCTCCAAGCCCAACTCCCTTGTTTAAGCTTTGCTTCTTCCTTTCACAGTCTTGACCTTCTGGTGAGTCATTTCAATGATACACATTTCTCTGCCTTTGAACCTACTTGCCTTCTTAATCTTCCAATGTTTCTTCCCCCTATTCCCCAGCGATGTATAATCCCTGCTCTGGGGGGACCATCTCCAGTCTTCCTGGTCTGTTTCTTGCCACTGGATCCAGATGGCTCTAGAGGAGAGAGTGAGGCTGGTGATTTTGCTCTGCGCGCCCCCCCCCCCCACTTAAATACAATTCACTTACAAATCATGGCATCACCTTCCTAATGTCATGGATCCCTTGGAGAAGAAAGAACCAACAAAGACTTGTGAGTACTAGTAGCTGCCTCACTGGGGAATCAACTGGACAGTTCTAGTTAGGCAATACATCTCTTTCCTTCCTTCCTTCCTTCCTTCCTTCCTTCCTTCCTTCCTTCCTTCCTTCCTTCCTTCTTTCCTTCCTTCCTCCCTTCCTTCCATCCTCTCCCTCTGTCCATATAGGGTATCATACCCTTACCTTCGAGTGCTTTGCCCAAAGGAATATAAATTTGGGTTATTAAAACCTTACAAGATATCTTAGAGTTTACAAGCTAGATTTCTTTCTTAAGGATCATGTCATAAACCCAAATCACTCTCTGCTTCTCATTTATTGACCAACGATAGGTCCCTGTCCAAGTCTCACTTGGTCATTATTTGGGCCTTGATGACTCAAAGTGAGTGTAAGTAGCAATTATTTCTGTTTTGGCCAGAAAACTTGAGGGTTTTCCCCTCCCAGATTGATTTTTTTTTTACTAGGTAAAAGAGGCCATTCTTTGCCTCATTCTTACCTACTCCTAATCACTGGGTGTTGCCTTAGTCAAATAGCCCTGGAAAAGACAGTTTAAAAAAGCTAAAGTCTTCTATTGCATCCAGGGCCATCTCAAGTTTTCCTAATCTATATCTTGCCACTGGACCCAGATGACTCCAAGGGAGAGAGTGAGGCTGATGTCTTTGCAAGGCTCTCCCTCACTTAAATCCAATTTACTTGAAAGTCAAGACATTACCTCCCTGATGTCACAGGCCCTTTCAAGAACAAAGTACAAACAACTACCACCACCTCTGGTCTATTACCTTTGTTTCTATAGAATGCTGCTGGAGAAAGACCTGAAACCTTGTTGATTAGGTCCTCTACAAATTATTCTAACTTCAACTACTCAGCAATCATTTTATTAATTAATTATCTCCTAGCATATTACATTCCCTGCACTATTTGCCCCAGACCTTCTCCTCTCTCCTGTTATTTTTTTGAGATAAATCCCTTACCTTATTGAGAAAAGAGAAGCCATCCTTTGTGAATTTCCTTAAGGGTTCTCTTCAGAATTTGAAACCTCTTCAGGTCTTCTTCCCCCTCTTTCCCCTTTCTCTCCTCCCCAGTGAACCCCTTTGCCTATCATCATCATCCCATACCTTTTCAACTCCTCCAGGACCTTATCCTATCAATCTCTGCAATCTCTTCCATCCCCCCCCACTTCTTCAATCTCTCTCTTGTGGATGTCCCCCAAGGTTCTGTTCTCCCCCTTCTATTTTCTCTCTATACACGCTGACACTTGGCAATTTCATGCACTCCAATGGTTTCAATTAACCTTCAATTACTACTAGGAGGATGACTCTTATATTTGTATTGCCAATCCTAATGTCTTCCCTGAGCTCTAGTCCCACATTTCTAACTTCTGCTTGGACATCTAGAGATCCTCATCAGGATGTCCTGTCTGTACCTCAAACTTAATCATTTCCAAACTCAATTAATTGTATTTCCTCCAAAAGCAGCTTCTTTTCTGTTTGTGTTAATGACACCACCATCTTCCAGTCCTGTAGCTAAAAGTTTCAGAATCCTTGATTTTTTCTGTGTCTCAGCCCAGTCCATTAAGTGGTCAAGCTGAGTCCTATCAATTCTCCCTGGCAACAGCTTTGTTCTTTCACTCTTTTGTGCCTAATAGGCTAGGTCAAGGTCTTATTACTTCTAACCTGGAGTACTGCAATGCTCTCCTAACTAGTCTCCCTGCCTTCAATATGCCCATTACAATTCATTCTTCACCTTAAGGTCTCTCTAATCTTTGTAATGTATGTAATAATGTCACTCTTCCATTCAAAAACCTCTGGTGGCTACCTAATGCTTATTGAGTAAACTATAACTGGCATTCAGGGTCCTCCACAAACACATACATCCAAATCAGAATTCATTACCTCTTCCCCAATATCTGGTCTTCAAAACTTCCCTACTTATATCAAGGGTACTATGATGTGTCCAGTCAACAAAGTTCACGACTTTGATTTTACAATTGCTCCTCCTGTGCCTCCACAAATACAGCCAGTTCCAAAATCTTGTGATTTCTGCTTCCACGTTATTGCTTGCATCCATTACCGTATCCCTGATGACCTAGACAACACAACCATTTAGTCCACCAGGATCACTCACCTGGACTATTATAATGACCTCCTAATTCAAACAAAAAGTCATTTTGCAAACCTGCAGATTTGACAATGTCATGTCTTTACTCAATCAACTACAATGACTTTTTATCTCTATGATAAAATGTAAACTACACTGTTTTGTTATTAAATGCCTTCAGAACCTGGTGACAATCTACCTTTCGAATCTTATTATACATTATTCTCTTTTCTTTCTCTGTGGTCCAGCCAGACTGGCCTTTCCCTTCACATGCAATTCACCCATCTACTGTCTCCATACATTTATGTTTATATTGACTCTTCCCCATTTCTGAACTGCATTCCCTTCTCACCTCTATTTCTTAGGATTCCTTGTTTCCTCCAAATTCATTTCAAGTGCCAACTTCTATGGGAAGTCAGTCTCCCCTTCCCCTCAATTATTTTGTGTTTATTTTGTATACAATTATGTGAGTGCACATCTCCTCCAATGAAATGTAATAGTATATTGAGGATAGGAAGCTCAATTTTTTTCTTTGCATCTTGAGCTCCTAATCTGACCCATAGTAGATGCATAATAAATGCTTGTTGATTGACTTACTGAGATAACTTTAGGAATACTCTCTTCTTTGCTCTATCAAGCAATCAACCAAATATTTATTAAGAGCTTATGTGTTAAGCACTGTGCTAAATACTGGAGAGGGAAGGCAAAAATAAAAACAAAACGGGGCGCAATGAATAGAGCACCAGTCCTGGAGTCAGGAGGACGTGAGTTCAAATCTGACCTCATACACTTAACACACAAAAAAACTAGCCGCGTGACCTTGGGCAAGTCACCTAACACCAATTGCCCTCCAAAAAGAAAAAAAATAATAAAAACAAAAAACCAGAGCCTGCTCTCCATGAACTGACAATCCAATGGGGAAGACAACACGGGAAGGCTATATAAACAAGATAAACTGGACATAATAGGGAGAAGGCGCTAGCATTAACGAGAAGAGAGAAAAGGCTTCTTATAGAAGAGGAGATTTCAGCTGGGACTTAAAGGAAGCCAGGGAAGACTGAGTCGAGAAGGGGAAGCATTAAAGGCATGGGGAAATAGCCAATATTGGGAGATGGGATCTCTTTCTGATCATCTTCCTCACTAAAAGTCCCTACCATAACATAAATCATTTTAAAATTTCGTTCCCTAGCAGAGGAAATAAAACCTCTTCCTTTGTCAGTGCTCCTAAATGGGAGTGAGATCAGAGGAATGGTACAGAAAGAAGGCTGTCCCCTAGGGTCAGAGGGATTATTGATGACAGGGGAATCTCACTAGGTAATTCTTTCCAGTCACTAGCGATTCCTCTATAGCTTTCCCAAAACTTCACCTCTGAGGAATTTATGTCTTATTCCAAAAGCAATAGGGAGCCACTGAAAGTTTTTGGAGTGGAAGGAATGCCAGCGTCGGGATGACCTTATCACTGGATCAATATGCAAGCAGTAGGATGAAGAGGCTGAGTTACTTAAGTGGGTAAACCTTTGAAAGAACAGCTGGGGAAGGGGCTGCTCTTCCAAGAATAGGAAAATTCTTAGCTTCTGGTGTTGGGATTTACACTTAAAGTGGCCCCAGGCGGGGAGGAGGGTGTGCTCGGGCTAGGGAGAGGAAGGGAGGGAGGAAACCTGGGGAGATCAAGAGGTGGGAGTGGAAGAGCCAACTTCGCCCGGGGCTGATTGGCTGCGAGACCCAGCCCTCTCCTACTAGTTTAAAAGAGTTGGAGAGGCCAGAGCTCGGGCTGCCTGTGCCCAGGAGGAGTCGCAGACCCCAGTTTCTCCGACTCCCCCGCTCTCTTGTGACCTGATCCCCCGCCTCCACTCTCTCAGTTGCTTTTGAGTTTGCCGCCGAAGAGGAGGTGGGAGGGGAGGTAAAAGGTGGACGCAGATCGCCGAGCCTAGAGTGCCATGCGCCGTGCCAGCCGAGACTACACCAAGTACCTGCGAGGTTCGGAGGAGATGGGCAGCGGCAGCTCCGGCGCCCCGCACGAGGGTCCCCTGCACCCCGCGCCACCCCCTGTCCCGCACCAGCCCCCGCCCACCTCTCGTTCCATCCTGGTGGCCTTCATGGTCCTGGGGCTGGGCCAGGTCGTCTGCAGCGTCGCCTTGTTTCTCTACTTCAAAACTCAGGTGAGTGCCCGCCTGCACCCGTGAGCCCAGATAGCGCGTCCTGGTGCCTCTCAGACCCTCTGCCTCATTCCACCACCGCCCCTTCCCTGATTCCCCAAGAGGCCGAATCGACCCCGAAAGGGGGGTTGTTAAATCTCCCTCACCCTCCCCGCCCTCTTTTTTGTTCTTTTCTCCACTACTGTGCTGGAATTTAACTTCCCTCTGAGCTGCACCTTTTTCCTAATCTAGGTAGTGTTGGACAGAGGACTGGTTTACAGTAACTTCAAAGCCAGCTGTTGGCCTCTGGCTTCGGCGTGCTAGGAGCCAGAGCAAGGAGGGTACTCATCATTTTCCCATCATTTCTCGCCGTAGTAGCTGTGTTCTAGGGCTTAGACTCACCTGGTTTGAAACGTCTCTTTCTCCCAACTCCCCCCACCCCAATTAATAGAAAGTTTTCCCACTCTCCCCCCAGCCCCAAGATAATCACAGACTTTCATTTTATTACCTTCTTGGGGGAAAAAAAACCCAACCCAAACCCTCCTAGCAGAAGGGCTAGCCTTGCCTCATTTGGCCTCTTGCTCCTCACTGACCCGGGCTTAGCGAGGATGTCTGTAGTTTCGGTATTGAATTTTCTTTGCTGACACTCTCTCATCATAGGGTTCCAGCCTGGGTACTGGAGAAACAGCTGCCTAGCTGTATCTCAGAGCGGAAGCTTCAGCGGTGCATGAAGCGCTAGCAGGTTCTTGAAGAATGAGTTTTGTTTGGGGCTGGCGTCTTGTGAAGGCTGGATGTGTGCAGAATAGAAAAAAGAAACAAGACAACCAAAAAACAGCACCCCATTATCCTTGTTCCCTTACCCAAAGTTGATGTTCCTGGGCTTTCTCATGAGCCTTTGCATGCAATGGTTTTAACCAGACAATACAGTTGCCCTCTGTGCCTTCCAGCCTGGAGGTGAACAGTGAAGGAGGAGAGGTTTGTCCTCCCCAGGGGACAGTGAGCTTGCAAACCACAAAAATCTAGTAAATCTCTTCTCCTCCCCCAGCTGTGTGACCCAGGACAAATTACTTAACCTCTCTGTGCTTCAGTTTCCTCATCTGTAAAATGAAGATTTTGGACCCCAGGACCTCTGAGGTCACTTTCAGCTCTAAATCCGGAATTTTGTGATGCAAACACTGCTTTATGGATCAGAACTGTAGGGAGATAGTAAAAAGACATGGTTAAGGCTGTAACATTATGCTTTCTGGTGGTTTATGCTTTTAAGTCCTTGTTTTCTTGGAAATTGCAGTGCAGCTGGTTGGATTCATTTAAATCCCCTTGTCTGCTACTCTAAACTCTTTCTCAGAGGAAGTGGGGGGCTGACTGTGCATTTCTTTATGGGAAAAGAAAGAAAGTTGAAGTCCGGCTTCTTTGGCTTTCAGGCTCAAAGAAAGGTGATTACCAAGCTGGGGTGCCCTAATTAGGGGAGCTCTGTGAGTTGCTGGGGATGAGTGATAGGATGTGTGTATGTATGTATGTGTATGTGTGTGCATATATACATATGTGTGTATCCACAAGTGTGTGAGGCTGAAAAGAGGGCAGTAACTCTTGGTTTGTGGGATTTTTGTTGAGTGTTCATTGAATAAGTCTGTATGCAGAAATATTTTTGATTGTCTCTTAAAGGGAAAGTAGTTTTACTCACGACACTCAAAACAGCAATATTTAGAATGTAACAAGTATGTCACTTTGTTTCCTGAAAAAAAAGTTTACTTTTAAAATAGTTTACTCAAAATGTAAGCAATTGATGCCTTGATCAAAATCATTTCACAACTCGATTCATTCATTGGGAGACACTACTAACTAATGCGTATATTTTACTAGTTACCCATTCATTGGTGATTTTTTATGTTCTAATTCAGTTTAAATTTATTGAGTGCCTGTGCTGTGTATCACTTACTATTATAGGGTCATGTGGGATGCGAGTTCAAAATGCACCATTTAACAAACATTTATTGAACTCTTAGCTATATAGTAAGTGCTGTTAGGGGATAGAAAGAAGAAAAACACATGAACCTTGTTTTACAGCTACCATATGGCACAAATTCCCTCTATGACAGTCTTGATTTCATAGAAATAAAATGTATTTCTAAGGAACATCCTTTGTTAAAGAATGTGTTTTGATTTTTGGTTCAGTTAAATGGGTAGTCCTCCAACCTCATGGAGCTTATAATGAAAGACAACCCCTACCTCAAAGACTCTAAAATAAAATTCAAACAAAATAGAATAATATTCAGAAAATAGATGGAAAGTACAAGCAAGATAATGTGGAACTTATAAACAAAAGAAAACCACCTGAAGGATCTTGCATTGGTTCTACAGAGTGAGCTGATTGAAGGTTTCTTGAGGTGAGATTCTAAAGTGCTTGTCACATGGGGAGGGGGAAGTTGAGGGAAGAGAGGAGAGTAAGGAGGAAATCAGAGGACCGGTTAGAGTAGGATTCTTTGTCAGGAACAGAGTCAGAGTGGGTTGAGCAATAACAGGAAATAAATATGCCAAGGTGGGAGGAAAGGAGCTGGTGCTATGCTGCTATCACTGATTTTTTTCCCTAAGATAGTAAGTCCTATTAGAGATGGTTGGTGATATGAAACTTCCAGATGAATAAAACATTGTTTTAATGTAAGGAGTAATGTCAGTAGTATTTAAAAAATAATCAGGTTTATGCACCCTTCAAAATGGAAAAATATTTCTCAGAAAAGAATGATCCCCAAATCTTTTTCTATAGTATGCATGCTGCTGGTGAGTCACTGTAATTAAGCAAATGACAGTTTGCAAAGTACCTACTATGTGCAAGAAAAACCATAGGCACTGTGAATATAAAGATGAAAAATAATACAGTCTCTGCCCTCAGAAGACTTACATTCTGTGTATGTGTGAGGAGGTGGTCTGAGTGGTATTATAACGAACACATGGACAAGTGGCTGCAAGGTCATTTGAGGAGAAAGAGAATATTGGGGGATTAGGACAGGACTTTTGGAGGTGGCATATTGGTGTACCATTGAAAGTAGATGAAATATAAACATAATATAAAATATATTAATTATATGTGATATGTAAATATAAAATATATATAAAAATTCCAAGAGGAACAGAGTAGAAGTAGTATATTCCAGCTTGTGCAAAATCATGGAAACTGGATATTTATAGGAAACAACTAGTATCTCAGTATGGCTCAAATATATATTTAAAATTTATGTTATTTTTCTCAATTACATATACAAATTTTAACATTCATCTTTTAAACATTTAGAGTTCCAAATTCTCCCTTTTTCTTCTACCCCCCCCCCCGAGAAGGCAAAAAAAATTGATATAGATTAAAAATGTGAGGGTTTTTTTTTTTTTGGCTTTTTTTTTTTTTTTGGAGGGCAGTTGGGGTTAAGTAACTTGCCCAAGGTCACACGGCTAGATTTTTGTGTGTGTGTTAAGTGTTTGAGGCCGGATCCGAACTCAGGTCCTTCTGACTCCAGGGCCAGCGCTCTACTCATTGCGCCACCTAGCCGCCCCAAAATGTGAGGTTTTGCAAAACATATTTCCATATTAGCCATGTTGCAAAAGAAAACACAGACCAAAAACAAAACAAGAAAAATAAAGTAAAAAGAAAAAAGCATGCTTCTATCACTATTCAGACTTCAACTTAGCTCAGTATAAAGGGCATGGGTAAAATAATGTTAAATATAACTAGAAAGGTTGACTTCAGCCAAATTGTGGAGGATCTTAATGCCAGACCAGGCACTTTCTGTTTTATTCTAGGGGCAATAGGGAGTCATCCAAGATTATTGAGCAGGGAAATGACATGACTAGATTTGAACATTAGGAAGATTATTTGATCAGTTGAGTGGAGGATGGATCCAGGAAAGAAGAGACTCCAAAAAGTGTGAATGGAGAAGAGACAGATTGGAGAGACAAGATTTGGTAACTGATTGGATATGGGACGTAAGGGAAAGAGAAGAGTTAAGGATGATTCTGAGGTTAACAACATGCATGGCCAAGAGTAGTTGATGATGCCCTCAATGAAAATCTAACAGGACTAGTTTTTTAATTTTTTTAAATTTTTTTTTTAAGCTATTGGGGTTAAGTAACTTGCTCAAGGTTACCCGGCTAGTCATTATTTATGCATGGGTGCTCATTTTCTGAGGCTGGATCTGATCTCGGGTCATCCCAACTCCGAGGCGGGAGCTCTTACTCACTCTGCCACCTAGCCGCCCCTTTAGGGCAATTGGGGTTAAGTAACTTGCCCAAGGTTACACGGCTAGGTTTTTGTTTGTGTGAATTAAGTGTCGAAGGCCGGCTCCGAACTCAGGTCCTTCTGACTCCAGGGCCGGCGCTCTATTCACTACGCCACCTAGCCGCCCCTAGGACTAGTTTTTAATGTCAGCCATCCAATTCCTGGAGGAAAGATTTCCTAAATGTTGTGAGAACTGGGTTTTCCATTGTACTTTCATGGAAGAATATTCATCAAATACCATGAACAAGATGTCATGCTGCATCATAGTAACATTTTACAAAGGTCATCTCCTGGGGGAGGAAATGCTAGAAGCAATTCATTAAAGTGAATATATTATGGAATATGTTTGCAAGTACTTTATGAATCTACATAGAATTTCTATTTAAATATCAGTAAACATATGGCTAATATGAAACCTCTGAGATTTTTGGAGGAGTTTTGTTTAATATAGAATGCCAGAGTTGGAAAGAACCTTAGTGATCTCCTTGTCTAGTCCCTTAATTTTATATATGAGTTCAGGGATCTGAACTCCCTTGGCCAACATTACAAAAGTAATAAACGACACAGTTTGACCTTAAATACGTCAGTGCCAGTGAATAGAGTGCCAAACCTGGAGTCAGGAAGACTCGTCTTCATAAGTTCAAAACCAGTCTCAGACATTTAGTAGCTATAATGATCCTAGGCAAGTCACTTAACCTCTGTTTGCCTCAGTTTCCTTAACTGTGAAGAAGACATAGTACCTGTCTCCCCAGGTTGTTATAAGGATCAAATAAAATTATATTTGTAAAGTACTTAGCACTGTACTGAAACATAGTAGGCATCATATATATGCTAGCTAGTATTGCTACTACTTTTGCTGCTTCTGCTACTAATAAATTCATGCTTCTTTTTGAATATGCATTGGCATGTGGCATCAAGTAAAATACCAAGGATATATTAATTTCCATTGAGTTTACTTGTTTCATGGCTTAACTATTTGGTATTTCCAAATCCATTTGAGCATGTCAATAGCTAGTGTTAGGTAACACATTTATGATCATCAGTTATACTAGTTATATACAATTCTTTTCTTTTTATATTTTATATTATAGTCATTCATGTGTGTGGTATGTTCAGTTACTGAATTGTAAGTTGAATTTGGGTAGAGAGCTTGTCTTATTTAATATTTTTCTGTATAACAATGCACGATACTCTACAATGTGGTTGTGGTTGACAGGGCAATGAGGAAAAGGTATTGTTATCGTGGGTTTGTTGTTATTCAGTCATTTTAAGTCATATCCAACTTTTTGTGACCGCATTTGGGGTTTTCTTGGCAAAGATACAGTAGTGGTTTCCCATTTCCTTTTCCAGCTTATTTTACAGTTGAGGAACTGAGGCAAACAGGGTTAAATGACTTGCACAGGGTCACACAACTAGTAAGTGTCTGAGGCCAATTTTGAACTCAAGAGAATGAGTCTTCCTGACTCCAGACCCAGACCTAGATGCCTCGGTTAAGAATCACAGAATAAAAGGATTTCAGAACTGGAAAGGGCCTTGATGGCCATCTGGTTCAACCCAAACAGAAGGGAACCTCTTCTTTAACACATGCAACAAATCATTATGTGGTCTCTTCTTGAAGACTTCCAATAAGGAAGAACCCAATAGCTCATCAAAACCATTTTGGTCAAGAAGTCTTGAGTCTATGTCTTTGCAATTTTCATTGAATTGGTACTGGTTCTGCCTGGGGGAGGGGGGGCAGTGAGCAAAACAAGGTCACCCTCACAATAGCTCTCTTAACCCTTGAAGAAAGTTCTCTTATCCCCCCTCAGTCTTATTTCCTCTTAGCTATGCATACCTGGTTCTTTCATCTTCTCCTGACATAGCATGAACTCAGGGCCCTTTACATCCTGGTCACCCTTGACTAAGACCTCTCAGGTTTATAAGTCTTCCTGAACTGTGGCACCCAAAATGTAGCACAATACTCTAGACATGGTCTGATCAGAAGACAAAGAGGTCATTACTGAATGTCCGTTCAAATCACAGTTCTGTTGCTTATTGCCCTATAACATGGGTGAGTCAATGGATCTTTCTGGGACTCAGTTTCCTCATCTATAAAATGAGAAGATTGAACTAGATGACCTCAGAGGTCCCTTATAAAGAGGTCCCTATGACCTCTTTGAAGCCCTTCCTCTCCTAAAGGAGCCCAAGTTACACAACTGACTCAGAGTTTATAAGGATATTCAAAGAAGAGCAGTTTAATGTCCTTTATAAATTGCCAACCTTAGTTTGGTAATTCATTTAAGTGAACTTGAGTTGTTATCTCCTTCTGTTTTCATCATAAGAACATGATTTGAATATACATTTCCTGAGAGTAGGGATTGTTTCATTCTTTGTACCTTGAGGTACATAATGCTAGCATAATTCTAGGTACATAATTCTAGCATAATGTTGACACATAGTAGGTGCTTAATAAGGGGTCAACTAGGCGGCACAATAGATAAAGGACTGGGCCTGGAGTCAGCAAAACTCATCTTCCTGAATTCAAATCTGGCCTCGGGCACTTATTAGCTGTGTGACCCTGAGCAAGTCACTTAACCCTGTTTATCTTAGTTTCCTCATCTGTAAAATGATCTGGAGAAGGAAATGGCAAACCACTCTGGCGTCTTTGCCAAGGAAACCCCATGAAAAGTCAGAGATGACTGGAAAGCAACTGAAAAGCAACAAGGTAAAAAATGATTGTTTATTGAATGATTAATTTGAATAGTAAAAAATGAATTAGTTTTAATGTATTTTTGTTATTCCAGTATCTAAAGGAAAGAAAGCAAGTATAGCCATCTTCAACCACCATTTAGAAAAAAAAATAAAGCTACAGTTACATATTTATTGTTCGTTCTTTAATATACAAAGGGATATAATTCTTTCCAAATGTTGCTTATAAGTGAATATGCTATTTCTAAACCTTCATAGGTGTAATTGAATGCTTAAATGGAACTGAAACTTTTCCAAGCACACAAACTTTTACCTATTCAGTATTGTCCCTTGTATGCACAGATCACAGAACTGCTATGAACTTACCTAGAGCTGTCTGATGCAGGGGTGTGGGGGCTGCCTGTTTGAACTCAGAAAATGTAGTGGGAGAAATGTCAAGCATCCTGCCTCACTTAACCCTATTGAGATGAATAAGAAAGCTTTGATGAAATATGAAACGGTTAGCTCATTTTATAGGAAACGGGAACAGGTAATTGTGATTTAAATATCAGTCAATTATAGAGATAATTAAGATACAAAGCCATTCAATACTGTGCCATATTTCAAACATGGCCAGATATAATTACTTTGTACTCACTAAACATTACTGAGGTTTTTCAAATCATTTACCTGAAATAGCAAATGATCTATTCCTCACACAGAAATTTATGTTTGATGGAAATCTATTAATTGATTACTGAGTAATTAAACATAACAAGAAGCATAGACTTTTTTTTTTTAAATTGCTTTTTGTTGATTATCAGTCTTGTAAATCATGTACATAGGGGCTTAGGTGGCCAGATGTTAAGTGTTGCCGGGTAGTTAAAGTCTTCCCTCAGCTTAGACCCCTTTTTAGTGTAGTCACTCTGATTTAGAAGGATTGTAATGTAAGTCCTCCTCCATATAAGCCTGTGCTCTGTCTTGGCCTTTATTTTCAGGAGGGTAAGAGCTGTATAGGTGACCTGTCAAGGCACTAGGGTGGGAAAGTTGTAGGTTGTGATTTTTTTTCAAATAAAATTAAAGTCTATGTTCATGTCTAAATTAAGGCATTTTAATTCAATTCTGAAAACATTTATTAGGTTCCTATTCTGTACAAGGCACTGAGCTTGGTGTAGAATATTTGAATTTTTAAAAAAAATCATGTGATCCCTGAACTCCAAGAGTTTACCGAAGGGGATAGCATCTGCTCATTTACTTTGAGACTCTCATAAAACTGTGAACTCTGATGAGGTACCTCCCTCCAGTAAGGAAGACGCCTACAAATCCAGGGTGGCTCTTGTTCGTGTCTTCCCATCAGTCTGACACCAGTGGCTCCCTGGATAAGCCAATGGATGAACACTATATCATGCATATGTTAAAATATCTATAAACAGAATGAATTAAACGTGTTTATAAGAATTATTTTATGCATAAGAACACAGTATTTTTGTTCTCCAGTCATTTCTGACTCTTTACAACACCATTTGGTATTTTCTTGGCAAAGATGCTGGAATGGTTTGCCATTTATTTTTCCAGCTCATTTTATAGATGAGGAAACTGAGGCAAATAGGGTTAAATGACTTGCTCAGGGTCATACAACTAGAAAGTGTCCGAGGCCTGATTTAAACACAAGGAGAGAAGTCTTCCTGACTTCAGGCCCAACATTCTATCCATTGTGCCATCTAACTGCCTATTAGAACATAGTCTCTCTCTCTCTCCATATATGTCCATATTCATATATATTCATATCTATATCCATATCTATATTATCTATGTCTATATCTATATCTATACCTATATCTATATCTATTAGCTTATTTAGAAATTTTTTTCTTTTTCCCTCCCAAAAGATATGGATGCAGATATTTTCTTCTTTGGCACAGATTATAACCCATCCATGATTTTTTTCCTCTCATGTGATTTTTGTCCATATTCATCTAAAGATACTCTACAGAGGATCCACCTACTACTCTGAAAAGCTTTTTCTAAGCACATCAGTGGTTATCCTTCTATTATACATTGTTGAATCATGTGACTGGCCCATCTCCTTATCTCAATCATACATTTCTTCAATGAGCACCATTGGAAATAGTCTAGAATTTATCTCTGCCCTCCATGTATCTTTTTATCATCCACTGAGTCATCCTCAACTTTGATTCTTATGATATTGCTGAATTGTAACATCATTTACATCCATCCAGCATCACCATGAGACTGTGTTTCTCCACTTGGGTCCTTTCATGGGTGTTTTGCAGCATTGGTAACATTTTAAATAAGTATTGGCTCTAATATTAAGCTTCCATTAAAAAAAGAGGAAGATGGCTAAATTGTCACATATATTAACTGGTATAAAATCCCTGTTTTGTAGGAATATCATGTACACAGTAGGCACTTAATAAATGCTTGTTGACTAATATTGTAATCTGTTGTGGCCATTTGTTTCACTTGTAGCCATCAATAGATAGACTTCTGGTTTCATTTCCAGTGATACACAAAATTACAAAGCCATTGTAATGACCACCAAATATAGGTCAACCCCCCCACCCCTTATCCTTCCAACCCCCAACTCCTCTAGGCTTATATGACATCTAAGTGTGACTTATAATCAATGTTGTTTGCTATTGTGTTTGTGGGCATATATGCATTTTTCCTTCAAAGAGATTTAATAATAGGAGTTCCAACTATATTTGGAGATAGTCCCTTTGAAAAGAAAAAAAGAAAGCCTATTCATTTACTTTGTGTTGGAAGGTCACGTTGCTATACTGGCATTACCTCTGGTGCCAAGTTTTACATTGTCAGCAGGAATTAAATTTCTCCATCTGCCATGTTTGTGTGGTGGCACAGTTTCTGAAAATTATGTGTTACTAAGGTCTCTATCTCTGATACTTTCCATAGTGTCTGATGACAAAACAATCTTTTGAATTTGTTGTCTAGGATTATTTTGTTGAGAGGAGGGGAGGGGCATTATGAAGTTAGGAAAAAAAGCACTGGACTAAGGAGATCTGCGTCATGATTAGGATCCAGATCTCCTAGCTTAGTCCAATGCTGTCTTAGACGATTACTAGCTGACTGACCTTGGCCAAGATTCTTCATTTCTCTTTGGGCTAAGTGGTCCAGTGGATGGAGATCTTGGTGTGGAGTCAGGAGGAAGACCTAAATTTACATCTGGTCTCTGACACTTTGATAGCTGTTTAACCCCAGAGTAGACATTTAACTTCTGTTTATCACAGTTTTCCCACCTATAGAATGGGGATAAAAATAACACCTACCTCAAAGGGTTGTTTTAAGGATCAAATGAGAGCTTATTTGTAAAGTGCTTAGTACACTATCTCCACATAGTAGGTGTTTAATAAATGTTTGTCTTTTCTCCTCCCTCTCTCCTTCCTTCATTCCTTTGTTTGTTTGTTCTTTCCTTCTTTCCTTCCTTAATTCCATTTTTTAAATAAAATGAATGATTGGACTAAGTTATCACTAACTTCCTCAGGTCCTACGTTCTCTGACTCTTAAGTCACACCTCATAAGTAAGCAGTTGTTATTTGTTAGTCAAAGAATTTCCTCTTGGACAATCCTTGTATCTTCTGATTCATGTCAGTTATTTTAAATGAAACATAAGAAATCAATATTGATCTTACACCACTGCTTTCCTTGTTCCTCTTTCTAAGCAGTTAATTTGTTACGAGTGGAGATACTTTTCATATTTGCAAAGTTGAAAGAAGAAAATCCATATAAGTGGTTGAACATGGTTGTATGCTTTCTAATTTTAGATTTAAGTTTTGCAAAGACTCCCCAAAATCTCCCAAGCCATTATGTTGGAATTAGCAAGGTAACCTTTTCCCAGGGGGGCCATCTCCAGTCATTCTGATCTATATCTTTCCACTGGACCCAGATGGCTCTGGGAGAAAGTTATTGCAGAACCCTCTTTCACTTAAATCCAATTCACTTGCAAGTCATGGCATCACCTTCTTGATGTCCTGGTCCTCTTTCAGAATGGAGGGCAAACAACAACAGCCTTTTCCCAGGAACATAGGATTGTACATTTAAAGCTGGAAGGGGCCTTTGACACCACTGGGTACATTTCCCTCAAGAAGTTAAGTGACTTACCCAGGGCCATCACAAGAGCTAGTATCTGAGGAAGAATTTAAACTTCTGCTTTCCTGACTCCAATTCCAGTGATTCTATCACCTATACCACCCAGTTGTCTTTCCTCCCCACTTGAACAGTACTGTTTAAAGTTAGGAATAAAAGACAGGAATTTAAAAGAGTTGAAGTGTTAAGAATTCCTTGGAAGAATGCTATTAGAATCATCATCATCATTACAGTGAGTGATAGTCACTCTCTTCAGTTCTCTTCATGTCCATGATCATGCAATTTTCATTTTTTAATTTCTAGATAAAGATGTTAGGGATTTTCTCACTTTTCATAAAGGAATTTATTCTGGAAGCTACTGGTAGAATTACTTGAATTTATTGCCTTAGGTTTTTGGCAAGTGAACTAGAATAGTTCTGAAAAGCAATTGTTTGTTACCTCCTTTACTAATCTGCTTAATCTGGTGTTTTGTTTTTAAAGGCAAATTTGTGTGAATTGAAAGGGTGTGGAGTTAGAGAAGCAGGGTTTAAATATTGCTTCTACAACTTTCTCTTGGTAGGATCTTGGGCAGTTCCCCTTGATGGGTCTTTGTTTCCTCCTTTGTAAAATGGAGAGGGTTGTTTTTGAAGCTGCCTGCAAAGTATAATTCCTTGATGCAGAATCAGAGATTGTAGGTTAAACACCCGGATCTGCTTTTTGCTATCTGGGTAACCCTTATTGGTCACTTAAACTCTCTGGGCCCTCAGTTTCCTCCTCTGTAAAAATGAGGTGTTGGACTCAATGACCTCTAAGGTCCTTCTCAACTCTGTGATTCTAAATCCTTAAATATTCTTTGCCCTCAGGAGGTTTACAATCCCTTGAGAAGTTCTTATCCGTTTAATGAAAGCAACACTTTCTAGGAATAGTTTAATTTCTACAATTCTTATTGACTTCTAAACTTTTATTAAGTCACTGAAATCTGAAAATAAAATTTAAAGACAATGACTAATGCTTGGCATGTAGTAGGTGCTTAATAAATGTTTAATGGTTGATTGAATATTATCCTGTAACCAGAATAAGTCGGCTTTCATTCATTTTCTTTAGGACTCAAACTTAAATCCCATATTACTCTTGATTTTTTTTAGTTATAAAATGTTTGCTAAAATCACCCCCCACCAAAATCCAGAAATTGTTTACCCATTTCTTCAATTCTCACTTTTTTTAAATCCCAAATTCTTACTATGTTTTATTGCAATAGACTGATAAAATTGCTTTTGAAAATTTTAGAAAAAATGCTGCTTTTTGGATTTTTTTCAATTTGAATTTTCTGACGTTTTCTAAATCAAACTAATATCACATCTTTAAAAAAAAAATGAACTGATTCTACTTGTATTCCTGTTAACTCTTGTGCAGGGATTTCTAATTTTTCATTCTTTCCAATGTAAAAGGTGCTCCTTTCTCCTTTCTAAAGTTTGGTTAGATTTGGTGAGATTAAAGGGTATGAGCCTTTACTTAGCCTTTGGTTATTTGTTTAAAGATGTAAATATACCATTTGTAAATATACCTTTAGGTAGTTGAGGACCTCTGCTTGAGAGAGAGTGTAGGGATAAAGTTGATTTAGGTATTTGTTGACTTATTTGCATCTCATTGAGAGTAGTTGATTGAGTTCTGGCTATAATGAATCTGAATTGCTCTAGATCAAAGAAAAGGAGATGATCTGGAACACAAACAAATACACAGAATCTGGACCTCTTGGTTAAGGGTAAAGTCCTTATATTTGCACAAAAGCCCTTAGAGAATTGTTCCTCCTGAGAGTTGGCCTCTATAAAAGAGGCAATAGAATCTCTCAGCTGGGAAAGATGGTAGCAGATGGGGGAAGTAGTGGGCTGGTAAGAGTTTCTAGACCTAACCTCCTAGAAAGAAAAGATGGGATTTCCTCAACAA